>PVIJ01005485.1:0-34911 GCA_004024925.1 Scalopus aquaticus
TATCCTAGCCTGGTCTTGCTCCAGAACCCCAGATTCACATACCCGGGTGACTACAGCTCCTTTTTGCTGTGGAATGGGCAAACATTTATAGCACCAAGCGCCTGTTCCTTCTGCAGACTTTACCCAATTCAATAGAGAGCAACTCCATCCCTGCAGGTTTAGACCCCAAACCTTGGTGTCATTCATCTTTGATTCTTCCTGCCCTCACACCCCCTGTCCTTTGTGTTTTACCTTGAAATTAATTCCATTTCTCGTGATCTCCACTGCTACCACTCTGGCTCAAGCCCCCGTCAGTCTCCTGCCTGTATTATTGCAGAAACCTACTTGGTCTTGCTTCTGTGAACGGCTCAACCAACACAGCATGCAGAGTGCTTCTGTTGAAACATAAGTCAGACCATGTTACTTCTCTGATCCAAATCTTTCCGTTTTTGCATCTAAGTAAAAGTCAGGGTCCTTCCAGTGGCCTTTGAGACTGCCCTGTGTGGTCCTTTGTTCCCTCTCCCGTCCCAATGGCACCCTTCCCACTGGACACCTTGCTGTTCTGCTGTTCCTTGCACATGCCAGGTAAGCACCTGCCTCTCAGCCTTTGCATTTACTGATTCTGCCTAGAATCTTCTTCCTCCAGATGTCTACACAGTGCTCCTTCATCTTCATTCTACACTCAAAAGTCACATTAGTGAGACCTTCCCTGAACATCCTTCCGAGAGGCTGGGATTTTGCCCTGCTTTGTGTTCACCACCCTGTCCCCAGTGCCTAGAACAGTCTGCCCATTCTAGGTGTCTTGTGACTATTGGCTGCATTGAGTGGGTCAGTGAGGACATGGATATGTGGGCAAGGCCAGGCTGCTTCTGGGCCAGGGCTCTGGTGAAGGTTTAGTGCGCTAGAAAGCTAGAACGTGATTTCTTTTTTCCCTTTTCAGGCCAAAGCCCGGCAAGGCTGGCTTATAGCTGGCACGACGGGCTCCCTGGCACCTGAGGTTTCCCACTCCTCCGAGATCCCCATCACAAGTTGCTTGGAGTTCCTGTGGGACCGGCCTACTCTCCTGGTGCTGGGTAAGTAGATAGCCTTAGTTTTCTGTGCATAGATGTGCATTTCTCCTGAGCACCTGCATGTCCAGTTGTGACATCTCTAGCCCCCCACCCCTGTGCCCTGTAGGGAACGAGGGCTCTGGTCTGTCCCGGGAGGTGCAGGCCTCCTGCCAGCTTCTCCTTACCATCCTGCCTGGACGGCAGCTGCTCCCTGGATTCGAGTCCTTGAATGTCTCTGTGGCTGCAGGTGAGCTTGCCCTCCCTCTCCTCACACCCTTGGTAATGTTTCATCCTAAACACATTTCTCAATTTTTCCGTGTCTCAGTTGCTTTATGTGGAAAATGAGGAAAGTGAATCCTTTTGAGTTTAAAGTAAGGGAGAGGCTGGTATGTGTCAAGGGCTCCATAGCCAGTCCTCCCTCTACTCATTCCTCTCTCTTCCCCTTGTCTTTCTGTCTGTCTCTGCAGGAATTCTTCTTCACTCTATTTGCAGCCAGAGAAAGGGTTTTCCTGCAGAGGGGAAGAGAGGACAACTTCTCCAAGAATCCCAAGAACCCTCAACTTCATGTGAAAGGCCCAGAGTGGCTCAGGACCCTGGCCTGTCTTCTGGTTCAGACAAAGAGAGGCAAGATGGGGGTTGACTCGGACTGTCCCAGGTGTGTGCAGGAGGGCACACATCCACATGCGTGAATGAGCCGGAGTCTCTTGCTTGAGTGTGTACCCAGGCCCCTATTTCTTAACCACTGTCTTGGATAGAGACCAGGGGAAGTTCAGTCTCCTGTTTTGATTTTGGGTAAGCAGTTAGAGATGTTAGCTCTTAATTTCCAGGATGTATTAGGACATAGGGCCTCTTTCCTCCAGGAAGTCAAGGGAAAGTCTAAATGTTATAAGGTAATCGGGCAGCCCAATCCAAGGTCCTGTTCCTCTTGAATCAGTGTGAGAATGTAGGGGAGGCTGCTCGCCCTTGAATGGGCCAGCCAGGTACAAACCCACGCTCCAGCCCTGCCCTGTTACAGGGTCTTAACTCTCTGTGGTCTGCTCACGTATTAGCACGTGTTTTTGTCACCACTATCAGGTGGCCCCTCACATATTAATACGTGTTCATCTAGTCTCCGGTTTTTCACGCCACAGTGGATTTATTTGGAACTATTAGGAGCTATTTCTTTGATCATACTCAGTCTAGAAGCTTTATACATTGTTTTGGTGAAAGTGTAAGGTGTTTTATGAGAGATATTACAGTTTTTTTTAATATCCAGTAGTTCAGGAGTTGTGTGTGTTTTATTGAATGCTTATACCATTCATGCGGTGGCACAGAAAATGGCCGGCCCCAAGGGCTGGTAAATTTAAAGGGCACCGGCACACAGGGTGTTAAGTACAAGGTTTCATCTTTGCGTGTCCCAGACCCTTGTCTGGCTCTGCCTCCCGGGCAGTTGCTAGGATCAAGAAAACATCACCTAGGGGCCTCCCTGGTGGCGTGGTGCAGCGGTTAGGTGCTGCACTGTGGAGCTGTCAACAGCGGGAATGCAAGTTTGACCCCTGGCCAGGGAGATTCCCACATGGCGCAGCAGACCTCTCCTGCCTCACCCGCTGCTCCCCTCAGCAGTGTATTTCAGTCTGTCTGCCTGTTCTGCTCCCCACTCTGTCTCTGGTGAACCCTCTCGCTGCCCCACGCCTCTGGCCTGTACCCCGGCTTGTATGCATAAATAAATAAATCTTAAAAAAAAAAAAAAGAAAAACTTCACCTAGTATCCAGCAGCCAACCAGTGGGCCCTTTGTCCAAGTCTTCCAGTAGGTGGCAGCCTTGCTCTTTGGTACACAGTGTCTTGCACATCATTGGCAGTTAACTGGGGAGAAACCCTGCCAGTAGCCCCTAGAGAGGCAAGGAAAAGAGGAACAGACACCTCCCACCCACTGGTCCGCCAGCACCTCCATGGAGTGAAGTGATGAACCAGAGCCTTGGCCTTTGATTCAGTGAGGAGGTGAGGACAGAGCTGCTATTTATTGTGTAACCCAAACAGATTTGGTCCTCTGCAAGATCCCACAAGTGGATCAGAAGCCACTAGTATAAGTAGGTGAGAGCAGTTTGACTCTGTCTGGAGTCACCCATCAAGCTTTAAAAAACAACAAACCCTGGGGACCGACTCCCAGAGTGTCTGGCATAATCAGTCAGGTACAACATGGGGGTCAGGAACTTTGAAACCCACCGCCCTCCTTCCCTGAAGGGCCTGAAGCACAAACAGCCCAGGCTGAGAGCCACTGGAGCAGGGTTCCTCGCCCTCGGCATTCGTGACGCTTGGGAGCAGGCCATTCTTAGCTGTGAGGGCCGTGCTGTGCACTATGGGATGCTTAGCATTACCCCTGGCCTCTATCCGTAGTATACCAGAAGTACCCCCCCCAATTCCCCCCCCTCCTCCCCTGTTGTGACAACCAAAAATGTCTCCAGACATTGACAAATGTGCCCTGGGGCACAAAATCACCCCTAGCTGAAACCCACTGTGCTGGAGTGTGGGTTAGGAAGGCAGAAACCATAAATTCACGTCCTGCTTGCTGTGTGCCCGGGCAAGTTCCTTACCAGCCTGGACTTCAGCCCTCCTGCTAAGGAGGCTAGTCGGCCATCCTGGGCGGCTGAGGATACAGAACGCGATTAGAATCCAGTGCGGCACACATAGTAGGTACTCAATAAATAGTGCTGCCCTTTTCTGTGTCGAATGGGTTGACCTTGGAATTCTAATGATGATGCCAATTTAGAAAGACATTTAAATTTGCTTCAAAAGGGCCTCACCTCAGATTACTTACTTGATCCTTGTTTGTTGGCCTTTGTTTTCTTATAGTGTAAAGTTTATTTTTGTTTTATTTAGTTCATCTGTTTGTTTGGTTTCTCTATATACTACGTGAGTGAAATCATGCAGTGTTTGCTAGGATTGCTCTAAAGTCAGAGTCTGTCCTCTTGAGGATGGAGTAAAAGCCCCGTCAGCCCCCATCAGCCCCCAGCACAGCCACAGCAGGCCCCAGGGAGCTGCCTGTCTCCCCCCACCACCCCCACCCCCGCCCCGCCCAGAGCCCAGTGTGGTTTTCGACCTTGTCTGTGCTTAGAGTCCTGAGGTCAAGGAGGGGGATATCTTTTCATATTCCAGATGCCCAGGGCACCAGGCCACTTAGAGCAGACTCTGGGGAAGGAGCCAGGTGCCAGCATTCCTTAGGGCCCCGTGTGACGCGGTGTGCCGCTCGGTTTGGGGATCGTGGGCCACCCCAAGCCCGTCTCCCGTCCAGGCAGCTGCTTCACATCACACGCGCTGGGGCCTTTGAGCACAGGCCTGAAGACCTTTCTTCTGTCCCCCAGATTCTTACAAAAGTGCTGCTGTTAGCCTTGGCTCCAGGGCTTCCCAGGGGGATGGTTTCTCAGTTTCCTTGGTCTGCAAAATGGGGACAGTGTCTTCAGAGCTCCAGCACCCTCTTTCCCGAGTAGGAGCTATAAAGATGAAATGAGGCTGGGACAGTCCAAAGTGCACGATCATGATAATACAACTTGGAAGTGATCCTTCGGTGTGTGTCAGCTGGACTGGGCTGCTGGGCTCGGCCCACGGCTTGGTCAGCTCTTGTGAGAGCTTCTGTGAGGGGGTTTGCAGATAAGATTCACAGTGAAGTTGGGAGACTGAGTATAAAGCAGATTGCCTTCCTTAGATGTGTAGCCAGTTGAAGGGATGAGTAGCCCAAAATGTCCGACCTTCCCTTGAGTAAGAGAATTCTTCCTACCTTTTGGAACTGCAACATGGGCTTTTCCTGGGCCACAGGCCTGCTGGCTGCCAGTTGTCAGATGGAAACTATTTCATGGGGGCCCCTGGAGCTTAGCTTGCTGACCTCCCCCCTCCTTGCAGAACTGGAAACTTGTTACCTCCATAATCTCACAAGCCAGTTCTCTCTCTTTTTTTAAAAAGATTTATTTATTTATGCATACAAGAGTTGGGGAGTAGGCCAGAGGTGTGGGGTGGTGAGAGAATTCACCAGAGACAAAGTGGGGAGCAGAACAGGCAGATCCACTGAAGTACACTGCTTAGCGGAGCAGCTGGTGAGGTAGGAGAGGTCTGCTGCACCATGTGGGAAGCTCCCCACTGCTGGGGATCAAACTTGTGTTGCAGTGGCTGCGGATAGCTTCTTAGTGCTGAAACTTAACCCCCTGTGCCACCAGAGAGGCCCCACAAGCCAATTCTCTTTAATACGTAAGTAAGGAGGGTGTGTGTGTGTGTGTGTGTGTGTGTGTGTGTGTGTGTGTGTGTGTGTATCCTATTGGATCTGTTTCTCTGGAGAACCCAGGCTAATGGAATAGATGAAAATGAACCCAGAACTCCGGTGTCCCTGGTGCTCCATTCATGTGGGGGTATAGAATCAAACTCTCCTTTTGGGATTAAACCCAGCCTTGCACCTAGAAGATGGGGTGAAGGATACTCAGGGTCCAGAGCCACCTTTCCTGCTTACAGACTCCCCCATGGCCTCTGGAAACCTATCTTACCTGCTTTGACCACACATTTCTTCAGCTTCTGGGCCATCTAGGGGTGTCACTCTCTGGGGCTAACCACCAAGCACAGTGGTGCTTCCTGCTTTACCTCTGGGCAGCAGGCTGGCTGGGCTCCTGGAAGTTAGGTTCACTGGAAGCAAAGGAACCCAGGCTGTAGTTGCCTGCTCTGCATACATGGATATGTAGTGAGCTGTGGGTGTGCAGTTACATCAGCAAACCAGACTTTCTCAAAACAAAGATAAGTCCCTGAGGCCTTCAGGCCATGGATGAGGTATGATTCAACCTCAAGAGGTCCCTGGTGCCTAGTGCAGTGCCTGACACAGACCCTGCTCATCAAGTGGGGTTAAATAACAGGATCCAGGGTGGTTCTGGCAGTGTGTGGGGGGTGCTGGGTGGTGGTCCAGTCTCTGCAGGGCAGAAGTCAGGAGAGAAGAGTGGTAGTTAAGAGCATGACCCTGCCTGGTCAGCTGAGTTCCAGCTCTGCTGTAAGAGGACATTCACTTCACTTTCCCAGGCCTCGCTTTTCCTTGTCTAGAAAATGGGGGTACCGATAATGGCCCCTGGAGGATGTTGGGGAGATTAGATGAGATCCTACATGGAAAGCCCTCAACCCCGTGCCTGGAGGAGGAGGGCAGCTGTTCCTGGCAGCTCCTGGGGCTGATCTGGCCACCAGGGCACAGGGCACTCTGTCCTAGCAAGCCGCCATATTGCCCCTTAGCTTTAGGGCCCCTTTTAGTTGCAGAATGCAATCATTTACCCCTGAGGTTAGCTGGAGGGCATTAAGAGGGGAGAGTTGAAATGACATTTATAGGATCCTCCTTTGTCAAGTCTCCCAGCCACCAGGGAAGCCTCTCAGAAATTTTGGCTCTGACTTGGTATTCGCAGCAGCTGATTTGTGGCCAGCACCTCTGTCCGCCCCCTCCAGGGCTGCAATATATATATTTTTTGGCAGTCGGCTAAATTGCCAGCTCTCTCCCCCAGGCTGGGATCCTAAATTAGACCCCCGTCTCCCTACTCCTGCAGAGCCAGGCGCCAGGGAGCCCCACAGTTTGTAAATGTAATCAACCTTGAGGTCTCTGACTTCCACAGGTGCAATTAGCATGCCCATCTGCTAATCCCTGATTAATGATGTTTACAAACACGGGGCTCCATTTGCAGGCTGCTCAGGCCCTCCTTCCTGGGGCCAAAGGGGGCGTGTCTTCCTAACCATCCCCCCTTCCTCCCCCCACTTCTTCACACCTCCCTAGCTAAACCCTAATCCGTCCCATTCTCTGAGCAGTGGTTGGGCTGGAGGACCCTCCTCAGAGCCCCACCCAGCTTTCTCACCACACTCATGTGGAAAGCACACCCAGAGAGCAGGCAGCAGACTGTGGCCTTGGTGAAGAGCAAGGGTCCTGCCTACTTTCTTCCCAGTTCTGGAACTTCTAGGATGCAGGGTGTGCAGTTGTCTTTATTCCTCAGACAACTCCACCCCAGGCCACGGGTACCTGCCTCTGCATGGACGTGTGAGCCACCCTCAGTGCTCCCACCTGTCTCCAGGTAAAAACTTTCCCACCCCCAGTCACTTTCCTGCCGACATCTTGGTGGGTCCACCTCAGGCACAGTAGCAAAAGCACTAACAAGGGCTTCTGGGTCAGTCCCGGGCCAGACGTTGGCCACTTAACCAGATTGAACCTCAGTTTCTTCACCTGTAAAGTGGAGATAAGGATAGTACCTACCGTACAGACTGTGGTGTGGATTAACGACCCAATGTGTGGAAAGGACTTAGTGTCTGGGACCCAATAGGTGCTCAATAAACGTGACCTTTTTGTTGCTGTGAAAATAATACAAAGGATAATGATAACAATGAAAGGAGGCATCTGAAGCTACAAAGATGCCCAAAGACTCCCCTTTCTCCCCTCACCCCCCTCTCTGGGGAGAAGGGCAGGTCCCAGCTCATTACTGGAGGGGGCTGGGGTGGAGGTGTCAGATTGGAATCACTCCTGGGTCTGTTCGCAGCTTCCCTGTTTCATTAACACCTCCCTGGTGGTCTTCAGCTCATCCTGCTGGGGGAGGTGCTCCAGAAAGTTCTAACTGCCTCCTACCCGGCCCAGAGCTCAATGCTCCCCACTCCTAGCTCTGCAGAGGAAGGGTTTTCTGTGTGGGAGAAGCAGCCTCTGGCCAGGGGCTGTCACCCTCCCCTCCCCACAAGGAGGGGGGGCATAGAACCTGGGGCTGCCCCTTCCGTTACCCTCCCCCAGCAATCTCTCATCTGGAGTTTTCAGCATCCCCATCCCCACTGCATTCAGACGTTTTTCAACCTCCCATGAGTCACTGTGAAGGTAGCATGCTATTCTTAACCACGCTCTTCCTAGCTGGACGGGTTTCTAAGGCAAGTTACTTATTCCCTAGGGCATTCAGTTAGTTGCCTCTTTAAAATGGGGATACCAAACTTCCAGCCAGGGAACCAGTGCCTTGTAAGCTGTAATGACAGCCATTGTTGTTATTTTACAGGCACAACTGCTCTCAGAATGATCTTTTTAAATCACAGAATCTTGTTTAGTCTCTGGAATGGGGGGGGTGGGAGCAGGGCCAGGCCTCAGAACCACTAGCACGTTTGGAAAGGCAGGAGAGGGCCTGAGCTCCGCCCTAGTTAATTGTTCCAGTTTCTTCCCCAGACTGGGAGAAGGAGTGGGGCTGGCCTGGAATTTGGATCAAGAGATTTAGACCTCCGGCTCTGCTTTGAAACAAGGTTCCCCTCCACTACTCTTCAAGGATCCTTAGGGGGATACCCTGCTTGGCCGCCCCCAGCCCCTCGCCCTCTCCCAACATCCATTTCCCGGGACACCCTTCACCACCTGCGGTGGGCGCCTCCTCCCCGCCCTAACTCCCACGAACTCTTCTGCTTCCTCCGTCCACTAGTGTGCAGCCCCCACCCTTTTCAGGCCCCGACATCGGTGGTGTCAGAAGGGAGAGCCCATGAAAAGTGGCATCTTTCACGGTTTATCTGCATCCTCAGAACAAAGAAAAAAGCAAGTCAGTAAATGGGGGAGGCAGTCAGGGGACCAGGCCCCGTCTTGCCAGCCGTGTCCCTGGCCCCCAGCCCCTGAAACTGCTTGCACACCACTAATGACCTCCACAGGCCTCTGCAGCCCGGTTCACCCTCTGAGACCATCAGGGTAGGAGTTCGCTTTACTCATTTGTGTTTCCAGGTCTCGGCACCGACCTGCACAGACCGGGGTTTCTAAAAACTGCAAATGAACAAGCGCCTGGATCCGAGGTTGGAGACCCCTCCCCTTTCTCTGGTGGCCAGTGGGGCAAATCTCAGCATGGTTCCAACTGGCCCTGACCTTCCACTCTCAGAGGCAAGATGCAAATGATTCCCAGCACAGCTGCTCTCAATTCTCTGAAACAAAGGAGCTAATGGAGGGCTGAGGGGATGCTCTGTGGTACCCCTGAGCCCCTCACCCCTGCTGAGACCTATGTGCATCCGGGCTTTGTTTAGATGCCCCTCCTGTAGACTGGGGTAGAGCCGTGGTCAGGCACTGCAAGGATCTTTAAATCAGCCCTGAGACCATCACACACCTCACCGTGGAGGGTATGGTGTTGAAGCAGGAACATGAAGCCTCGTGTTGAAGCAAGGGGAGGAGTGATGTGACGATGGTGATGGTGCTCACGTCTTCTGTACTCCCCCAGCTGCTAGCAGTTTTACAGGCCTCACCTCACACAGTCCTTACTGCGGTGCTTGGGGGTCGGCACTGTTAGAACCTTTGGATTCTAGATAGGAAACCAAGGCTTAGAGGGGTCCAATAATCTGTCCAAGGTTATTGAGCTCAGGAGAATCAGGAGGATTTGGGGAAAAAGGAGGGAAGGAAGAAAGTGGGGAGCTGGGGTTGGAAAGAGAGCACCTCCAGCTCAAGACCACCTAAAAGGCCTCCCACCGAGAGGACAGGCCACACAGCCATCACCTTTGCACACAACCCTCCTCTCCTCCCTCTCAGCAGGCCCACCCCCACCCATGCACTAGCCACACTGGCCTGTGTCTTCCTCTCCAGAAGCTTCTTAGTGGACACCCCAGAGGAAGGGGAGGGAGGCGCTCCCACCAGCTCCCCACTCGGCTATGGGTCGTCTTCCCAGTCTGGGAAGGCACAGCTCAGGCTGCCGCGGGATGCAGGCAAAAAGCGTGGGTTTAAATCCTGGTTCTGCTCCCAAGTCAAAAGCTCAGGCTTTGGCAGAGCTTCTCCTCAGAGCCGTGGGCAGGGCGGGCCCTCACCACCTTCCTTGCCTGCCTTCCCCTCTCTTTCTCAGGGCCTGTCAGCTCTACTGTTTTCTGATTCTCTCCATCCTGTGTGCTTGCCTTACAGGGTCACTGGAGGCTCCCTTTTGCTGCTCCCTTTCAGGGGCTATGTCTGCGCACCCTGACTGTCCCTCTCCTAGTCTGCCCCCTGGCTCCCGATACCCAGGGGGCTGATCGATGGCAGCCGCTGGTTATTGATTGCAGTAGGCACCCAAGTGTGGCTGCCAGAGGCCCATATTGATGGACAGAATTGGTGCCCAAGCCTCATGTTATGGTAGTTGGGGAGCCTGGGGCTGCAGGGGAAGATGCCCCCCCCCCGTGGGAGTCCTTAAAGCTGCAGACCCTACCTCTAAGATGGGAGTTGGGAAGCGGGGAAGTGAGGGCCTCTGAAACAGAAGGCCAAGGCTTAGCTCCTGTGTTCATTTAACAAGGGTTTATTGAGCACCTGCTATGTGCCAGCTGGGGATATAGCAGTGAAAAATCAGTAAGAAAAGTTACATAGTGTGCTATGCAAGAAATAGAGCAGGGGAAGGGGCTTGGGAGCTTGGTGGTTGAGGGAAGGTGCAGTTCTAAACAAGGCAGTTAGGGACGGGTCTCAGTGAAGAGCTCACCCGTGAGCAAAGTCCTAAAGACAGTGAAGGAGCTAGTGAGCCGTTGGGTAGCATTCTAGGCAGCAGAACCACCAGCCTAGTGCCCAGCCCCTGTGCTGGGACGTGCTTGAGTGCTGTGAGCTCATGGAGGCCAGGGTGGCTGGAGGGAGAAATCAGGAGAATGGGAAGAAGTGGGAGGAGAAGGGATGGGGGTAGCAGCTCCACATGGCTGGGAGTGGACAGTTGTCCAGGGCTGACCGTTGCCTCCGCTTGAGTCTGAGAGTCCCAAGAAGCTTCCAGCTTGCCTGGAGTATCACAGCAGTAATCCCTGCTGTCAATGATACTGCTCACGCTAACCCTGAGACTCAGATTCAAGCATTTTGTTGTAGAGTTGGGGAAACTGAGGCTCAGAGGCATTTATCAATGCCCCACCCCCCAGTCATATAGCTAGAAGATGGCAGAGCTGGGACTCAAACCCGGTTCTGGCCCCAAAGTCATTGCTTTTTCCTTTTTTTTTTTTTGGCTTACCATCCTAAGCATTTTTAAGTGTACGGTTCAGTACTTTTAAGTATATTCATTTGTGGTGCAACTGAGCTGCAGATCTTCATCTTCCAAAGCTAAAACTCTATACCCATTAAACAATAATACCCTGTTCCTCTCCCCAGTCCCCCAAACCACCATTCTATTTCTGTTTCTATGAATTTGACAACTTCAGATCTTTGTGTAAGTGGAATCATATAGAATTTACCCTATTTATAACTGGCATATTTCATTTAGCATGATGTTTTCAAGGCTCATCCAAGTTGCAGTACGTGACAGGATTTTTTGCTTTTTAAGGCTGAATACTATTCCATTGTCTGTGTTTGCCACATTTTCTTTGTCCGTTCATCGGTTGGTGGACGCTCGCACTGTTTCCATCTCTTGGCAATGAACAGGGGATGCAAGCACCTCTTTGAGATCCTGTTTTCAATTCTTTGGGGTATATACACAGAAGCTGGATTTGTGGATCATATGGTAATTCTATCTTTCATTTTTTTAAATATTTATTTATTTATGCATGTGAGAACTGGGGTGTAGGCCATAGGTGTGGGGGGAGAGGGCAGAGGATTCACCAGAGGCAGAGTGGGGAGCAGAACAGGTGGACTGACTGAAATACACTGCTGAGGGGAGCAGTGGGCTAGACAGGAGAGGTCTGCTGTGCTGTGTGGGTCAGCTCCCTGGCAGGGGATTGAACTCCTGCTGCAGTGTCTGTGGATAGCTTCATAGCCCTGAGACTTGACCTCTTGTGCCATCAAGGAGGTCCTCTATTTTTAATTTTTGAGTAACTGACCTATGTTTTCCATAGTGGCTCCACCATTTTCCACATTTTACATTCCCAGCAACAATGCAAAAGCATTCCAGTTTCTCCACACCTCACCAACACTTGTTCTTTTCCATTGTTGTTTTTTACTAGTCATCCTGTTGGAGGTAAGATGCTATCTCAGTGTGGTTTTGATTTGCATTTCCCTAATAATTAGTCTCCTGTTCCCTAGGTTGTGTTTTTACAGTTGATTGTGTCTTTTGGTGCACAAAAGTTTTAAGTTTTGATGTAGTCCATTTTTGCTTTTGTTGCCTGTGGTTTTGCTTTTTATATCCTAAAAAATATTGTAAAGTCAGTCAAAATGTTGCTTTTAACCATTTCTTTCTGCTGTCAACAGTTCTACCAACACCTTTGGGTAGTGGTGGGGGTGGAAAGTAGTGTCTGTGGTATTCAAATTACAGAGGTGCTTTCATGGGGCAGAGTGGTGGCTCAAGGAGGGGAGGATTGGGACAAGTGAGGGGCTCAGGGAGGTTGATAGTTGGGGGGGGTTTGAAGATAGTGAGCTTCCTGACATGGAGGAGTATGAATCATTAGGCAGGATGTTGCACAGGGGCTTCAGGCAGAGGATATGGGGTTGGGTTGATGACCTCTGAATCTTTCTATGATGCAGCAAGGAATGAGGAAGCTCAATGTTTCAGCCAGAGGAGTGGAGTAGGCAGGTTTGCAGCTCACAAAGATCCCCTAGTCTGTGCCTAGGGAGTCTCATGCTTTGGGGTAGAACAGTGGAGGGGATTCCCTCATTTCCCAGTGCTTGAATCCAAGCCCTGGCCCAGGTCACCCAAGGAACTTAGAGACCTGGGCTGGAAGAGGGGGAAAGAGGTGAAGATGGGGTTCTGCTTGGGGGCAGAACAGAGGAAATACATCTAGAGCTTCGTTCGGGTGCTGCCTCAGTCACTCACTGGCTGGGTGGCTCTGGGCAATTTCTCGAACTTCTCTGATCATTTTCCTCATCTGAGCAAGGGGCCATCACCTCTTTCGCAGGCTTCCTGCAGCATGACAGTGATAGGGCTTGGAGCCCGGCAGGTGCTCAGTGACCTGCAGTGATCAGAGTGAACCCTCTTATATTTGCTTCTCACCGCCCTCCCAAGCCAGTGAGCCAGAGCGGGCTGCAGACCCCACCCCCGATTGCTCACCGCACTGCTGCCCCCTGCCAGCTTCCCTGGACCCGGGACGGCCTTAGTCCCTTTTTTCCTCAGAGGAAGGGAATCCCGGCTCCTGGATCCAGAATGCAGCTCAGCTTCGGTAGACACCCAAACTGCCTCAGGGACCTCTTCTGGGCCTGATGGGTGGGAATGGATGGAAACCTGATATCCTGTCTTCTCCTCTCCTCTCTCCTCCCCTCCCCTCCCCAGCCCTCCCCTGCCCTCTTTCCTACCCTACTCTACTCAGTCCTAGCTCTGCCTCTCTCTGCAGCTACTTACCCTGGAGTTTTCTTTCTCCTGGTTACCCAGTCCCTCTCAACCCTATGCCCTGTGCCCTGGCACATCTCTCATGTTGCACCCAGAAATATTCCACATAATCCCTAGCCCAGCCCACTATGGAGAAAAATCAAATCTCATTAAAGACCATTGATTTTTCTCCAAATTTGCTGCAAGTACACTTTGAGGCTCCTTGGTATTTCTGCCTGCCCCCACCCTCAGCCCTTCAACCACTGTTGCAGACTTGCCAGGGAAATAAAGGTATGTTGGGCTGGCAGGAGTGTGGAGAGTTGAGGGGACTGGGGAAGCTGCCCAATGGAGCCACCAGCCCCATCTGGTCTTTCACTGCGGTAAGACTGTGGCCGTGCCACTGATTTCTGGAGTGAGTGTTCCCCGTCTGGCTTCCCCCATCTTCCTGCCGGCCTTGGGCAGAGGGATGTGCTTCTCTGTATGTGTCTGTCTGTTGTATGTCAGTGGTGTGCCTTCGTGTTTGACTTTGCATCTCTGTGTTTGTCTAAGTGTGTGTGTTTGTGTCTGTGAGTGTGGCTCGGTTAGAGGGCTTGGCTGGCAGTTGAACTCTGGTTAGTCCGCTGCTCATGAAACAGCCAAACGGGAAGGAGCTGCGCTTGGGAGAAGCCCAAGGTATGGTTTATCCTTCCTGGGGCTGAGGCTGGGCAAGTCTTGGGAGGGGGTGTAGGCATCTCCGCCCCCTTCCGCTTCCCCTGTTGTCCGTATGTTATCTTGGCAATGGGACATCTTGCTGACTTTATTGGGGCGTTAGATTTGGGGTCTGGAGGATGGCGGAAAAGATTCCAAACCTGATGTGTGAGGGGAGATGAATTCCTTCCTGAACTGAGGGCCGCAGGTGGGTGTGTTTAGAGTTGAATGGACATCCATTTACCTGGTGAGCCTGGTGAGTGGGTTAGGAGGCATGACTGGGCAGTGAGCGTCCCCAGGAGGGAGTGTGGCATGGAGGGCATTGCTGCCATGTTCCTGGAGTAGTGGCAAACGTGACAGTCAGCCTTAGGAGGAAAGAGTCGGCAACACAGACTGGCCTTTGTTGGGATGAGGCAGCTCATGGCCTAGTGAAGGCTGAACCACTTGCTGCTCACCCACCTGCCAGCGCCCGAGCCGGACTGACCTAAACACTGAACATTGCTGAGAAATTCCCAAGGAGTCATGGTGGGGCCACCTGCAAATTCGGGCACGGTATGGTCCCTGAGTGTGTCTTCTCAATGCAGCCTTGCCCACCACCTGCCGCCCCAGCCCTGCACAGAAGTTCATGGAATGGTTGCGCGTTTGCCCCTCAGCCTCTCCCCGGGAGCTAAAGTGGCTCTCCAGGTTCTAGGGACAGGCCAGATTTATGGCGCTGGGAGAAATATTTAGGCCTGAGACAGTTTGGTTGTGTTAATTATGGAAATCTAAAGATAATCTATATTTAATGCTGAATTTTGTCAAATTTGCTAAAGAATTAGGGGAGCGTGTGCAAACAGTGACACTTCAATGAAGAACAAGGTGCAATTAAACTCTGAAATTTACAGTGGAATAATTGGAGAGCATGACAAATATAGTTATCAGCAGCAACTAATTAGGGGTCTGCTCGAGGTTTCTGGGCTTGATTAATCTTGCCTGGATGCTAATAAGTTATGCTGGGCAGCTGATGCTGCTAGTCTCCTTCCTACCCTTTCTCTAGAGTACTTTGTGGGGGTGAAGCCTGGCCTGAAGGGGGAAATGGGGGCACCACAGCTCTTGTGCTAAGACCTCCCCACACAAAGATGGCTTGAAAACCTGACGCTGCCTCTGCTCAGCCTTCCTGGGATCTCACTGGTTGGTAAGTTCTTCTTAGTGTCTCACATGAGTATTGGTGGGAGTGGGGTAGAAAGGATCGGAGGCTAAATATTAGGGTCTAGTTGAGGCTCAGTAGGTCCAATTTGTCCGTTCACTGTTGATGTGACTCAATCTGACTCCCACCTCTACTCTCCACTCCATGTCTTGTGGGAGAAGGTGCTGGAAGCCTCCCTACTCTGAGCCTATATAGATTCCATGTACGCCCTTCCGTGGCCAGGTGCCCGCTTTCTTCTTCCCAGGCTTCTGCTAGTCTTCCCTGATTGTGGTCAAGTCTTAGATTCACTGATTAAAGTTTAGGCTGGTGCTATTACCCTGGCATTTGGCCCGTACCCTGCCACTGCTTGCCAGGCCCAGTGTGAAACCAGAACTGTCCCCTTCCTCTCTCTGTATCTCACCCCGTCTCTCATTCTCTCTGTCTCTGGTCCCAGAAATCTCCCTCAGTCCTGCTGCTCCTTCAGGAGACCACCCCCCCGGGGGAAATCTCTGTGTGACTAGCCAAGAGGAGGGAGTAGCTCCTGAAGAACTCTCCCCTCCTCCAGCCACCCTTTCCTCAGAAGTTCTCCTGGCTGCCAGGTCCCCCACCTTTGGTCCCCCAAGGCTGGTGGGCTTTGCCAGCCATGTGCATGGAGCCTCCTGCTTGCTACCTTTCCTCAATGTCGTGGGGCAAGAGATGGGGGCTCCAGGTGAAGCTGGTGAATCTAAAATTGGAAATTAGGTGAACTGCTTTACGGGGAAAGGTTTCAATGCACCATATCTCTCAAAGCATAAGCAGCGGTGTGTTTGTCATAGGAGATCAGGGCCCTGAGGTGGCTGCTAGGAGAAGGCCAGGGGCCTCCAGAATGCCTGCCCATGGTACTAGGGCCAGAGTAGTCCTCTAGACAGGTGGGGGCATTGCTTCCTTGAGGCCTCAACTCAAAGCAGGAATTTCGGGGTCAGATACACCCCTGGGAATGTAATGTTCTAGACTGTTCCTTATCATGTCAAGTCTTGGTTTCCTTCTGGTGCAATGAGGATAATAACTTCAGGGCATTTGCCCCAGGGATGCGAGGACCTTGATAAAGGACTAGTAGCTGAGCAGGCCCTCAGTAAATGGGGCTTCCTCCCTTTCATCACCACCTCCACCCCTTCACCTTTCAGGGCACTTGCATAACTTTTAATCAGTGCTGGGACCCTGACTGGAAGGGCTGGATTGGGAACCAGAGCTCAGAGCTTCACCCTCCCTGCCACCTGCCTGCAGGCAGGGAAACTCCACACCCTGCTTCCTGGTATGCAGTGGGGCATCAGAACCTGGAAGGTCTCCAGCCAGACCTTGAGGTGTTGCTACTAATAATGAACAAGAATATGTTTGGAGGGAAGGGCCTTCTTACCTCCACTCTCTCCAAACAATGTGCCTATATATACAAATCAGATCATGTCCTGTCCCTGTTAGAAGCTCTTAGTGGCTCCCCATTGCCTCTGGGGAATAGCCTCATTGCCAAAGTATCCATTCTCTGCCCCAGTCTATTTTCTGCTTCCTCTTAGGCTCTTGAATTCCCTCATTCTCCCCCCACCCCAACTTCCCCAAAGGATACCCTCTTCCCTAAACTCCCTCAGCACCTGAGAGTCTGAAGTCTTTTGCGGGGCGGGGGGCGGGGAGCAGTTTTCACTCCTTGAATTCTGTTCCCACTCCTACATCCACCTTCCAGAAGACCCAGCTCAAACCTCATGGGTCCCAAAGCCTCCCTTGTTGCCTGCAGTTGCACCCGTCCTCTCTGCTCCACCGGCATGGGAATTCCCTCTGCCTGCGTGGTGTTCCTGTGTCTGTGTCAGATTCCTCCACCAGAAGGGGATAAATGTCATGGGCACAAGCAAAATGGACAAGGGCACTGGCCTGACCCTCCCTCCCCCTGCCTGTGTGTGCTGTCTGTTGGACTTTGGAGTTGGAGGATTCAGGATCAGGGTGTGCTTTGTTCCCTTGGAGCTGAGATTGGGGTGAAAATGACTGAACTAGCTTCTTATGTTTCCACACTGCTTCAAGTTTACCAGTCACCACTGAAGTCCTGGGTCCCAGAACAAGGCTTTGTTCGCCCATTTTACAGATGGAGAAACATGTCTTGGTCATTGGTTAATCTTGCAGAGACTGGCAAATCATAGGTGTTGAGTGCTTTCGATAAGCCAGGGTTCAGAGCAAATTTGCTGAGGGTGACAGGCCTGTGGAGGGGGAGTAGTACTCAAACCCAAGACTGACTGGGTTAGCAGCTGGGCTTTTGGGGGAGAAGAAAGGACAGGCCCCCAGCAGTTTCCAGCTGACTTCCAGGTTAGCAGCTTTCTCTTCAAGCCCATTTTTCTGCTCATTCAAGATCCTCATTTAACTGCTACCTGTCTTCGTCACAGCCGCTGTCTCTGAGGCAATTGCAAATGGTGCCTCAGGCTTCAGAAGCCTGCCCCCCCCCAAGTTGCCAAGTGTTGTGTGTCTGTGGACAGGTCACTTGCTTCTCTGAGCCACAAATTTCTGTAAGGTGGTCAGGGGATCAGCTTACGGGGTTATTCTGGGATGAAGAAAAATGGATGCAGAGACCTCTCTCCTCTCTGATGGACTCCTTGGACATTCCCCCAGAAACTCTTGGTCAGTCTCCTGGGGCGGTGAGAGGGGAGTACAAACACCCACAGTCTTGTTTGACACTGCTCTGAGCTGAGGTCTTGGGATCTCCTTCCCGAGGAGCCTCCAGCCCTTGCAGCTGCTGGAAGTGATCAGGCTTCGTCACCATGGCAACGCAGGCCAGCCGCCTGCAGAGCCTTCTCATGCCAGTCGCCGTTGACCTCACTTAGGATGATTACCTTTCGGCAAATAAAATAATTGTGTTAATAAAGAGGCTGTTCGCCCCCTCGTCCCCCACCCGCTTGGCCTGTTTCCCATCCCCACCCTGAGGGAAACAGAGGATCCCCCACCTCATTACCAGCTGTCTGCGGGATGCCTTACTCTTAAATAAGTTGTTGACTGGGACTCTGACTAGGTTTTAACTTTTACCAATTTTAACCATCTTCCGCCCTCTCCATTTTGCCGTCTGCCTCCCTGCCGTGGTGTCTTTGTCGGACTTGTACTCCGAGATACACTGCTCTTCCTGCCTTCCTTCCATGTAGTGGTTTTGAACACCAGCTGGGACCCCCCAAGTGACCACACAGGACATTCTCTTTATGGAGGGCCTGCTTTGTGTCACATCCTTTAGAAATGCCACCTCGAAGGTCACCTTGAATCCCTCTAACAACTGTGCAAGCCAGAAGCTTCAGCACCCTTTAACAGGGGCGGGCATCGAGGTTCCGAGAGGAGAAATGTTTGTTTAGATAAGGTTCGAGTCTTGGCTTGGTCCAGCCTGAGGACTGGAGAGCTCTCCTTACGGGGCGCTCATCCAGTTCAGCTGCAGGACCAGACGCCAGGTGGGTGCTTAGCTGGGCTTTTGGGGGAGAAGAAAGGACAGGCCCCCAGCAGTTTCCAGTTTGGAGGGTGCGGGGCAGGGAGGAGGTGAATGTATCCACAGAAAACAGCTGCGATGCAGTGGAGGCAGCGCTCTGAGACCCAGAACGTGATGGAGACCAGCAGACGGTGTGGTGGAGGCCCTGAGGGAGACCTCGGGAGGGACTGGCAGCGCTGACGCTGTTACCTTACATGATGCTCGTCACAGCCCGTCTAGCAGATGAGGAAAGTAAAGCTCTAAAAACTGGCGAATATTTCACGATCATATAGCTGGTTAGAGCTGGGATTCAAATCCAGATTCACCTGTTCTTCTTGCGCAGGTTCAGTGCTCATTTATCAGGCTCCTGTTGGGTCTAGAGGGACCACAGAACAGGCTGGGTAAGGTGTGGAGCTCAGTCCCCCACACAGGGGAGAGCCTCTCAGGGTCTAACAGTATTCATTATTGGAGGCTCTTGTTAAAAATAAAGACTTGCCAGAGAGGCCAATTTTTGGAGAAAGTTATGTCTAATTTGGGGAGTTTCCTTTTCACCAAAGAAAACAAAATAACGCAATGTGATTAGGCTATTTGTAAGCTCATTTTAGGCCTTACGAATATTGGTTATGTCATGGCCCCTTAGGCAACATCCTGTGATAGGGCAAAGCTTTCAAATTGTGATGGGCATGTCCTCATTGGATTCTGGGGGCGCTCTCTGACTGAGCTCTAGTCATCCAGACATGATCAGCAGTGTGGATTTGAGGCCCTCTGTCAGTAGGAGTAGGCTAGAGACCCTTCCTGCTCTGTACCCTCCTACTTGCCTGAGAGATCCTGCTCTGGACAGAGTGAAAGGCCACAGCAGGGCCAGGCTGGGCCGCCCGCTGGACACACTAGGTGGCGCTCTGATATTGGTCAATCTGCTGAGCACCTGGTTGTGCTGTGGCTGGAGGGCCACAGTTGTGGCTGGGAGTGGCGTTGGGGGGGGAGATCGCCTATCTCACTGGACCTGACACCTGGGGCCAGGGCTAGGTAAGGGGGCCTGGACATGTCAGAAGCCAGGCTGGAGGTGGGACGCACTGTTGCTTCCACTTGTGACGCCTGGTCATGGAGCGCCAAGTGGTGGGGGCTGAAATCGTAGCAGTGAGAGGCAGAGGGAGGCCAGAGGGGATGTGTTGGGGGGAGGGAAAGGGGAGGGGTGATGGAGGCCACACCTGCAAGGTGCAGCAGTCCAGCAGTGTGTGGTTGCCCCTGAGCAGGATGAGAACCTGGGGAAGTCTGTCCTCTCGTTGACCATGGAAGCCCAGGGTTCTAAACCACCTGGAGGGGCTACATCCTCCCCTGCCTTACCAGCCTTTGGACCAGGGCAGGTCAGAGGCTGGGGAGGGGAGGTGTAAGGAATACCTTCAGCTCCTGTTAGAGGAACCTTGCGTGATGTTGGAGGTAAGGGTAAGACTCAGGCACAGGACCCAAAGGCCTTGGATTCTTGTCCCTGTTTAGGAGTGTTCTAGTCACGTGATGCTGGGTAAATCACTCAGACCTCTGATTCATTCTGTGAAATGGGGGTCCTCAGAGTTGCTGGGAAGCTTATGTGAGGTCACACACACAGAGGCACTCAGTGTCAACATGAGGGGTCTCTCTAGTTCTGTCTGATTGCAGAAGTGACATCTTGCATCTCTTCTCTGCCTGTAGCTCTAGTAAATTCTCCATGATGTTGACTGTTTAATGCCTGCAGAGGGAGGCAGTGGGAGTTGTCGATGTTCTAAAAGGGTCCTCGAAACCCCTCCCCCCATGGGAGACTATTCCTCCAGAGAACTCTGCCCTCAGGTCTCAGCATTTCCCCCACTTAGAAATGCAGACCTTGGAGCTGGGCCTGAGCACTCCACACACCTGTCCTGTGCCTCACCCTGGCGCACCCCTCTCCACATGTCTGGTGTTCTGTGGGATCTGCAGAGAAAAGGAGGGAAGTAGAAGGGAAGACTTATTCCTCTTTTCCAACAGTCTGCTTGCCTACTTTTCTCATGTCTGGTACCGAAGGGAAAACTGAGGCAAAGGAAATCATGGGATAAGCCATAAACCCCTGAATGCGGGCAGGTGGGGGGAGTGAGATGGTGAGTTGACTTTCCAATCTTCTTGGGCGAGGGCAGTGAGGGCATCCTGACTCAGTTGATGACAGACACCCTGCAACTGTTAAGTGAGCACCTGATGTGGGGCAGGCCCTGGTACAGGTGCTGAGATTCAAAGGACACACGTGGACAAGGCCCCCACTCTGGGGGAGGGTGTATGGAGTCGGCTGCTTGGCACTTGGCTCCAAGTGGCTTCCCCAAATTGCCTGTGACTGCTAAGTCCCTGTTTCATCATTTGTAAAGTGGGGATGACAATATCTTCCTCAAGTGCTGTTGTATTAGGTGCTAGGAAGGTGCTTGGCACTGGGCCTCGCATTCGTGTGAACTGCAGTGGGACTTGTCAGTATTTTTATGAGCTCTAGCTCTGGGGAGTATGGCCTTGAGTAAATTGCTCACCTTTCTTCACCTTGCATTCCTCATCTAAGAAATGGGTTTAAACCCACTGAGATACTACCTGGGGAATGGTCCATGTCAAGTGTGTGTGCACATGTGTATTAGAGACTGCATCAGTGCTCCGTCTGTCCTGCAGGCCTGAGCCCGGAGGAGCGCTCAGATGGGCAGGTGGTGTCCTGGCAGTTCATGTCAAGATGCTGCTCCTGGGGCCCTGAGGCCCTGGTCTTCTGGAGCTGGAACTAAGGCCCTTGTGGAGGCCTGGAGCTGAGGGCCAGGCTAATTGCAACATTTCTCCCAAGGCTTTGGGGAAGGCAAGAAATAAATCTTTCTCAGAGATTGAGTTGGGACCCACCCTTCCCCCTGCCCCAGCTGAGTGCCAAGGTCGGGGTGCCTCTCTCCCCTGCATGAGCATCTTCCTTCCTGGGAGCCCTCCTGCTGCTGCAGCCTCTCCCTGCCTGGTGCATCCTGCCAAAAGGCTACAGAAGAACCCCGGACAAAGAAAGCAGCCGGCTCTACCCCAGAGGTTTTAGACTCTGTGCTCCTCTGGCTCCCTGTGGAGATGAGCAGGGGTGCCTGGTCACCTCTTATCAGTGCTCATCCTTACCTGGGGATCCCCAATCCCCACCCCACCTGCCCAACCAGCTGGCTAAGTGGTGGAGCGGGCCAGGTGTTCAGTTTGAACAGGAGCTAAAGCAAAGAGCAGGAGCGGGTCTCCTACCTGAGAGAAGTAGGGTGGTGGCAGCTCCCTCTCCCCAGGAAAAGACCCGTGGGATGCAGTGCAGTAGAGTAGGAAGGGTGTGGCTGTTGGGCCTGCCAGCCTGGCTCCCAGCCCTCTTCTCGTGAGAATCCCAGGCTAGAAAGGGCAGCAGGACCTACCCTGGAGGGTGGGGGTGCAACTTTTGTGGGTAACCTGTGAGGGGCCGCAGGCTGCGAATCCAAGCCTCGCCCACAGGGCCCATTAACTAGCATTTGGGCAATTTTGCGGCCTCCCATTCTCCCACACCCAGTTGCTTTTCTCAGTTCATTGATTAGATAAAAAGCATCATGGGGAATGAGCTAGATGCCATCCAGGTCGGGGTAGGGTATAAATAAGACCCCAGAGGGGATTTCCTTTCTAGGATAGCAGAGAAGAAAAAGGTCTTTTGGCTGGGAAATTCCAGGAAGGCCTCATGAAGAAGGGAGCCTTATTAAACTCCATTTTTGGGGTGGCTCAGACTGACTGGTGGAGAAGGGGCGTGGTCCCTGGAGGAACGGTGTGGGCCACGCCTCAGGTGGGGGTGCGTTTGAGGTGCAGAGGGTGAGACTGAAAGGACTATTCTCAAATTCCTGGATTATTAAAACGAGGTGGAATGCCTTGGGAAGAGAGTGAGGAGCTGGATTATTTGGATACTAAAGTGTTTTTTTTAAATCCCTGGATTTGTCCTGCTCCTTGGAGGGAGCCTGCCTTCCTTTTCCTTCCACTCCAGAATGACAGGCTTAAAACAAACAACAGTGAAGGAAAATGGCCCCCAAAGAACATTCCTTTCCTTTCTTTCTCCTTCTCTCCCTCAGTTTCACTTTGTGCCTTTACCCCATTCTCGGTCCTTAAAATGGTGTAGGGGGAAGAAAATGGTGTTTGGGCAGCAGCAGAGATGGAACTAGGAGAGAAAAGGGGAAGGAGAGGAAGAAGACAGAGGAATGAGAAGAAGAGGGGTGGGAGGAGAAGGAGGGGGAGAGTGGGGAAAGTTAAAAGGGGAAGGAGATGAGGAGGGAGAAAGGAAGTGGCAGAGGAGGAACGGGGAGGAGGTGAGGGGAGGGCATGGAGAGCCAGCCTGCAGAGCCGCTGGTTTTGTTTTTCTGATTCTTGGAGCTGCTGGCAGCGCCTGTCTCTGAGGGAGTGCGGGGGCAGGCGGTGAGAACCGGAGGAGGAGAAAACCTGGGCTCTGTCCCCCCACCCCCACCCCCAACTCCTGCAGCTCCGTCTTTTCTGATTCTCTGCTTCTCTCTACCTCTCTGTCTTGACAAATCCCAGGGAACTTCTTGGGTCCATGTGTGCGTCAGTGAGCTGAGCTACGCGGATGAGGGTGATTTCGGCTGCTTCTCATTTCAGATTGAACTTGGGATTTCTCACGCCAGCTGCTGAGTGCAGCTTTGGTCCTCTGTGGCAGGCTAGGGTGGGTGGGGAGCCCGCAGGTCTCTCTCCCTCCATTCTTCCAGAGCCCGGCACATCCTCAACAGGCCACCAGTCCTTCACGGGGAATCTCGAAAGCTCCATGAGCCCTTTCTCCCCACCTGTGTTTTTTCTTAAGTAGGCTTACTCCAAAAAAAGATCTAAAGAACTTTAATTTCTGCACACCCACTTTCTGATCACTTCTTTCTGGAGTTTCACTTCACGGACATTTTGTGACTGAGCACCTGGGAGGTCCTGATTTAGACCTCCCAGGACACAGGGGACAGGGGCGTCGATTTCTTACAAACCGAGCGGCTGATGCTCAGGAGCAGCGAGTTTCGATTTGAACCCGCCTCTCCGTGTGCTGGTGCAGGCTCTTTCTGAGGAGCTTCAGGCCCTGCCTGCCCTTCCTCTGGGCTTCCTGCGGTTACCTGGCAAGGACTCAGACATTGTCTGGTGGCAGAGCCCACTGCTTTGTCATTTTACAAAAAAAGATTTATTTTATTTATTTATGCATCCAATAGCTGGTGTGTAGGACAGAGGTGCAGGGGTGGGGGGAGTGGGGTGGAGTGCATGAGAGGATTCAGCAGAGACAGAGTGGGGAGCAGAACAGGCAGATTGACTGAAATACGCTGCTGAGGGGAGCAGGAGGCAAGACAGGAGAGGTCTGTTGAGCCATGTGGGAAGCCCTCTGGGCAGGGATTGAACTCCTGCAGCAGTCAGTGACTGCCAATAGCTTGACAGTGCTGAGAATTAACCCCTTTGCGAGACTAGGGAGGCCCTGTTTTGTCACTTGAATGGCCACATGGTGGCCCATCACATGGATGGATCCTCGCTCTGTGGCCCCTCATTGGTTGGATATATGAGAGGTGTCTGATTCTTGCTGTCGTAAATAGAACTGCTGTGGGTATTGGGTTCACATTACTTCCACTGTCTTTTTCATCCCCAGCCTGTCCCATGAGAAGGTTCAGGAGGGACCTGGGGCTCTACCTCTCCGCGGGGGTTGGGTGGTGGGCGGGGCTTGCTCTCTCTTGAGCCAGAGCCTGTCAGTGCGGAGGTGGATGGCGGTCTCTTCTTGTGTTGGATTTGGCTTCACTTCCCTGCAGAAGAGGTTCATAGAGCTGGCACAGCTGTGTGGTGTAAATTGTGTGTGTGCTCACGCGGTGCAGCCTGGACCCACTTCACTGGTCATAGCGTGGCCTGTGTGAACACTCCTCCAGCCACCACCATTTCAGAAATCACGGGCTGATCCAGAGTATAAATCTGCTCATAGACTAGCCAGGGAATTTAACATTAGGCAAATGGCCAAGGTTATCAATAGTTGGCTTAACACGGAACTGCTAATACACTTCCTAAAACAGGCAAGATTTAGGTTAAAGGGTATGACCACAAAGTTCAGGCTTAACCATAACATACCTGTTTAGGGAAAGCATGCAATTTATGAACACACTGGGTCATGTGAGAAAAGGAATCAGCTGTAGGAAGAGATGCAGATTTCAGTTGGAGTGGGAGGGAGGTTGGTATTTCAGGTGGTGAATGGCAGTTGGGAACTTAGCTGGCCCTGCAGGAAGGTCTTATGAGTTGGCAAAGAAAGGAAGCTGAGGGCAAGGGTTGCTCTTGGGGGAGAGGAAGGGGCAGCTCTTCCCAGTCCAGGGGGAGATGATGGCACAGAAGAAGAAGGACATGCCTGGGGTCGGGATTGGATTCCTGTGGAGTTCCAAGCATCGGAGCTAGGCTGCCTCCTGGCTTTGCAAAGCGCAGATATTAATAAGGGTGATTAGTAATCATGACATGTGAATAATAAGGGGATGGCTAATTGTCCTGGTTATGATGAGCAGCTGTCACTGGGAGAGGGTGGGGGAGTTGGGACCCCCAACTCTCTCTCACACACGCACACACATGCACACAAGCAGGTGAACTCTTTGTAGCTGCTGCTTATGAGGCTGCAGAGCTATAAGCTAGAGGGGGTATCAGTAGTTTAAAAAAATTAAACTCATAAGGCAGAATTTAAAAATTCATTTATAGTTTCCTTTTAAGCCATTAAAAAGGGACATGTCTCCTTTTATACAATTATAGAAAGGGAAAATACAGCAATGTTAAGGAACAAAACCACCACCACTCTAAGTACTTTAGTATCTGTCCTTCTGGACTTTTCTTCTATGTGTTTATACATAAAGAGCCATAAATTATATTTAAAATAAAATATAATCAAGAATATATTTTGCATGGTATTAGCTAGCTTGCTTAAAAAATTTATAAATACTTCATGTGTATTTCTCCATGGCATTAAATAGTCTTGGAAAATAGGATTTTTAAAAGAGATTTATTTTTATTATTTAAGCATACAAGAACTGGGGTGTAGGCCAGAGGTGTGGGGGGTGAGAGGATTTACCAGAGTGGGGAGCAGAACAGGCAGATCTACTGAGATACACTGCTGAGGGGAGCAGCGGACGAGACAGGAGAGGTCTGCTGCGCCATGTGGGTCAGCTCCCTGGCTGGGATCTGGGTTGGAACTCAGGCTGCAGTGGCTGGCGATAGCTTGATAGTGCTGAGACTTTAGCCCCTGCGCCACCATGGAGGCCCCCCAAAATATGATTTTTTAATGAGAGGAACAGTATTTTAGGCAAGAGGGCGTCTAGTTGAAAAAAAGTTCATCCTTTCCTGCCTCCTTGTGTTGGAGGGGCTGAGGGTCTTTGGGACTGCTGGGAGGGTGGTACAGGGGTGGGGGGACTAGCTTGTGGGCTGCTTCAGAACCTCAGCTTGATGGAGGAAAGTACTTTCAGAAAACACACTTTCCCCATACTCAATTAAAGGTAAACAACCAAATCCTTCATTGGCCGTATCTAGATGCCAGTGTTAACACTTGGTCCTGGAGACATTCTGAGCCCTCCAAGCCTCAGTTTCCCCATCTGTATGCAGAGGAATCAGCCTCTACCTCTTGCCCATCTCCTGGAGGGCTGAGACACAAACCCTCAGAGAAGGCTGAATATTGCCTCGGGGGCTCCCATCAAATAGAAGAGAGAGAGCAAACTCCTGTTTGCGGGGAACGGAGCGCTGTGTACCTGCCCGTCCCCTTGCGCAGACTGACTTTCACCGGGTGTCCATGCAGAGCTGCATGTGGCAGACTAGTTCCTTAGAGCTTCCACTTTTGAACCCAACTTCCTCTAATTGGCCAAGCTGGGTCCTGTTGTGAGCTTCAGGACATCTGGCTGGCACCAGGGTGAGGGAGGGGCAGCAATACTGCTGTTGTTGGGAAGAAGGTTGCAACTGGAGCCACCGAGGAGAGAACATCCTCTGGTCTGGTGGAGATGAGGGGTGGAGTGTTTCAGCCTTCCTGAAAATGAGAAAGGAAGCCCATGACGGCAAATGTTGGGCTTTCCCCTTAGCATTCCCGGACTGAGTGGGGGGCCCGTCAGACCACTGGCACTTGCATACTTGTCCCTTCATATCCATACACGATGTCTATTCACTCATCTATTCATTCACTTTGTAAATGAGCATGGTGCACATTTCACGACCAGCAATCCCACCACCTGCGGGCTTTGTGACCACAGGCGAGGGTCTTCCTCTCCGTCAGCCCCCACATGTAAAATGGGGCTGTTCTAACAGTGCCTATCTCATAATGGGGATGCGAGGAATGAAATGAAATAGTAAATGGGAAGTGCTTAGAACAAAGCCTGGAACATAGTTGGGATCCAAGACAATTAGCTTTCATCATCATCACCATCATCACCATCTCACTGTGACTGCCGCTGTTGTGCGCCAGGCACTGTGGGTAAGGAGGTGGCTAAGATGGCTTAGAGGCTCCCTGCTCTCAGGGGTGCAGTGACAAGGTCCGGACAAGGTGCTCTGGGAGCATAAAGAGGAGGATGCTCTGGAGTGAGCAGGAATTTGATAGGCAGCCCCCCACCCCAGTGTGCAGGTTCCGATGGTCCTAGGAAGCCAGTCAGCTCCTCGCCCAGCTCCCCTCCACTGCAACAGCAGGCAGGCTGTTTGGAGAGGTGACAAAAAATTAAAATTAAAGCTAAATTAAAAAGAAGATTCCCATTTCCTCTCCCCATCACACTTTCCACCTTAATTTTATCGCATCTTCCTTCTCATTTTATTGACTTTTAGAAGCATTGCCACAAGATTTAGTGTGGAGCAGGAGGGGAGGTAATAAATGTGGTACTACTCTAGCGGCCAATTAATGCCGCCGGGGGTAGGGGCAGGTGGGAAGAAGGGGGTGGCCTCTGGATGTGAAGCCCTAGGTGGAGGGATGCTCCAAGTCACAGAGGTGGGGGAGAGACCCCCAAGGTGGGGGTGATGGTTGCTTTGGGCTTCTGTCCCCTTCCTGGTCCCATTTCCTGGTGTACGGAGAATCAGTCTGAACTGGGCTAATCAGTTCAGAAAACAAACCCGAATTTACAGTCTCCCTGGTCTGGCTTTATAAACAACTCCAGAGCTCTCCCCTCCCCAAACTCCACCCGTGCTTCCTGGGACGATGATTCCCCACCCAGCAAACAGATCTTTATTTAATTTTATTTTATTTCATGCTCTGTTGGTGCAAGGCAGTTTTTCCTCCTCTCCCCACCCTCCCTCCTTCACTCCTCTATTAATTTTTTGCTTACTCCCCCCAACCCAATCTCCAATATCATTTTCACCCACCCACAGCGACGCTGCGTGTTTGTAATTTTCTTCTGACCCTAATGGCTCTGGTTTCCCCTCAGTATTTAAGCGGAACAAGACAGAGGTAAGTGGCAAATAAACAGCGGTTCCTATTTACGCTGCCAATTTCGGTTGATGGTGGAGAGGCTGCCTTGAAATTAACTCTGCTGCTGTCTGCTACCGAGGAATGTCTGCCAGGCTCGAGAGCAGCGGCTTGGCCCATGATTGCAGCCCCTCCCCTACGCACCCCCACTCCGGTAGCACTGGAAGAGTGGGTGGGTGGGTGGCTGTGGAAAGCTGGTGTCCAAAGAGTTTCTTTCTTTCTTTTTTTTAAAGCGGGTCTGTCCGTCTTCTTGGCCTTGTCCTTTCACCTCTGTGGACCCGTAGCTCTCCTGGTGCAGTACCCTGGACAGCAGCATCTGTGTCCAGGGAAACTTGGTAGAGATTCAAATTCTCTAGCCATCTCAGACCTACTGAATCAGAAACTCTGGGGGTAGAATCCAGCAATCCGTGTTTTTAAAAAACAATGTTATTGAGGTATAATTCACATACCATAAAATGCACCCTTTTAAAGCATACTATTTAATGATTTTTTAAGTATATGTATCGAATTGTACAACCATCACCATGACCCAGTTATAGAACATTTCTATTACTCCCCCCCAATAAGATCCCTGGGGTCTGTTTACAGTGAATCCCCTCCTCACCCGCCCCCATCCCCACCTCAGTCCCAGCTCCAGGCAACCCTAATCTACTTTCTGTCTCTATAGATTTGCCCTGTTCTGGATGATCTTTTGAGTCTGACTTCTTAGCATAATGTTTTGTTTTGTTCATAGCTGTATTGAGATATAATTCACATACCACACAATTCGCCCATGTCATGTGCACCATTCAGTGACTTTTAATACATTCACAGAGCCATACAGTCAACACTATAATCAACTTGAGAACATTTTCATTACCCCCAAAGAAACCCTATACCCCTTAGCTGTCACCTCCAAATTCCCCTATCTCCCTAACTTAGGCAATCACTAATCTACTTTTTATCCTAACACATCTGCGTATTCTGGACATTTCACAGTCGAATCATAAAATATGTGGTCCTTTGTGAGTGGCTTGTTTCACTTAGTAAAACATTTTCAATGTTGTAGCATGTATTCATAGTTCACTCCTTTTTATTGCTGAGTAGTATCCCATTCTTTGGATATACCGTGTTTTTTGGGACTCATTCACCATTTGATAGACATTCGGTTGTTTCCACTTTTTGGCTATCATAATCATTCTATGAAAATTCTGTACATAAAATTCAGTATGCATTAGCATAAGAAATCTATATTCTGATCATGCTAAATTTGAGAACCACTACTCTGGGCCTTGTCCCCCACATCTCTTCTACATCTTTCTTTTATGCTTCCATCTTCCCACATCAAGCACCCTCCAACCAGTCTTCTTTCATCGCCTGAAGAAACACTAGAAGAGCACTCACTGCCTGGGAGTACCAGGTCCAGGTTAGGGTGGCCCTGGGGCTGTGAGGAGTACCAAGTGCTGGAGCTTCCCACCTGCCTTCCTGTTTTCTTGAGGAGCAGGCCTCAGACTCCAGTGCAGTCTTGCAGCAAGAAGCGCCGCCTGTCCTCCAGCTCTGTCCACTCACCCAGGCTTGATGGAATCTTCCCTTTCCACAGCTCCGCAGATTAGCCAAGTAGGCCTGCAGGACCACTGACCTGGGCATCTCACACAGTTCTGATCTGCTACTGGAGTGTGATTGTGGGTATTTGTGAGTGTAGCCTCAGTTTTCTCTGCCGGTAAAGTGGGTGTGATCACAGTGATGACTGCTTTGCTGCCCGAAGCCTCACTGTATGCTGTACAGATTCAGTTGCTCACTCAGTTCAAAACCCCGCTTGCTTTTACGTCCTGTCTCCTCATCTCCTTGTCCTTGGCCCCGGCGTCCCCCCAACCCCTCCCTGGAACCAACTGCCATCTCCCCTCTGCATCCACCCTCAAGTGCTGTCCAGATCCCAGAGTGCTCTTGGCTTTCCTTCCCACCCTTCACCAGAGTGAGGCCGGGCCTCCAGGGCCTTAGGGTGTGGGCTGCCTGGTAGAAATCTTTAAAAATGCAAGGTCTTTTGGAGTCGCCTGCCGGCAGAGGCCTGGCTGCCAGGGGCGTCCCAGTCTGAGGCGGGTCGGGCACCCCCACTCCCCGATGTTTCAGGAGCCCCTGCTGGATGCCCAACCTCATTCCCAGTGTGAGCGCTCCGTTCCACTGCCAGGTGAGACCAGGCCGCCGCCGCCTGGGACGGCGTCCCTCCCGGGTAGGGGGGGAGGGGGCGCCCTCTAGGAACCCACTTGGCTTCCACGAATGCGCTGTGCTCCGCTGCGTGGAGTCTTGCCCCTCACACACCCAAGCCCCTAATCTCCCATAAACTCCCTAATGCTCCCTTGTCCTTTACCTCCCCAGCTACCCCTTCCTCCTCGTTCACCCCTTCCTCTTTCCTCTCCCCATCCCGGGCCAGGGGGCAGCGCTCGGTCCGCACCCCCCCCACCCCCCCCACCCCCGCCGCCTGCGTCATTAAAGCTCCTCATTAGCGTGTTTGTTTTTATTGGACGCACAATAACTGTAATGGGCGCCGGGCGAGCTCTCTAATTACAGCTATGAATATTCATAGCGCGGGGGCGACTCTCAGCAGGGGGAGGCCCCCGGGACCCGGCACCTAGGGAGATGGGCTGGGTGGGGTGGGCGCTGGTGTCCGGGCCACCCCGGGCGCTGGCTTTGGTGGGGGAGCGAGCTTGGAGGAAGGGTGGGTGGGCTCGAGGCCTGGCCGGCATCCAGCTCCCCCGAGGCCGAAACCCGCAAACCAAACACCAGCTGGAAGCTTCCCTCTTGTGCTTTCTTTCGTTTTCTTTTCCTTCACCTTGGCAGAGTATCTAGTGGGTGATTTGGGAGCTCTCTGTCGGGGAAAGTTCGGTTACACCAACTCCCGGCCAGGACAACACGGTCGAGCACTGTAAAGAGGAGCGTGTGCCTCGTGAAATAAGAGATTTAGTCACTTGTGGAATGACTTTATTTTACAGCGACTTCCTCCTCGACTGAGTGATGTTGCATGCATTGGTTGTATTTATAACTTAATAGCATTTCTCAATTTTATTATACTTTTTTATGATACTTGTGGCTTTATGGGACTTCATAATTTTTCTCAGATTCATTAAATTCTGCTGAGGGTGGAGCTAATGACAGGAGTAAGTATCAGACGCTAAGATAGCAGGTGAGAAGGTGGGGTAACACTTTCCCTATCCCTTGTCCCCCTGAAGCATTGGTGCCTTTACCCACTTGTGAGGATGAATCTCTGGGGTTACCTTGGCTTAGTTTTCTCATCTGAGACTTGGGATTCCCAAGGAGATGTGCGGAATGGCTGTTTCCCAGGATGCACCCCATCCAGGGTGCTCCCATCTTTGGGCCCTCTCTCGTTGTTTCCAACACTAATTCCTAGAACCAGAGATACTTCCAGTCCAGATATACAACTTCCTCATTTTACAAATGGGGAAACCGAGGCCCACAGAGAGGTCATTGTGGAATTAAGGACCTGCTCCTTATTCTCAGGCTGGGACTCTACTGCTCACTACTGAATCCCAGAGACAGCTTCATGCTCTTTAACTTTGCTCCCAGTTTTCCCTCCTGCTCCCCTAGTGACCAGTTAAGAGCCTTAAAGGGTGCATATAATCCTAAGAGTTAACATTCACAGAGAACATGCATTATGTGCTTTAATCTTCACAGCAGTCCTGCTAGAGTAGCTACTAGTATTTGTTTCCATCTTGTAGCTGAGGCAACAGAGGCACAGTGAAATAGAACCCTTTATTCAGGGTTGCATGGCAAGCACAAGTGCAAGGTCAGAGGAGGGAGACCCAAGGCTTCTGTGCTTTTCAGTGACATCTAGACTGTCAAAGCTAAACGAACTATTTGCAAATGTTGGTGATGCCTTCTCTCTCCAGAAATTCTCTTCTTGTTGGGAGGATGTCAGTAGGAAGAGCAAATAGTCCAGAGGATAAACCACTCAGCGCTCTTAATTTTAGAGCTGTGGTCTTGTGAGTAAGGCAGAGAAAGTAAGCTGTGGGCGGAGTGCATGGTTGGTGCCAGCACCCCTCCCCCAGGTCACCTTGGAACTTCCAGCATCCAGGAGGGCAGCAGCTAGTGTTGGATAGATGGGTGACTTTAATTAAGTCCCAGGGACTGATGAACCTCTTCTGTTTCTGAGACTCTGGTGTGTTTAAAAATGAAGAAATGCCAAATAGGGTTGCAAAAGTGTCATCTGATTTCATTCCACAAGTTAATATTTTCACCTCTTAGAAGACAGTGCATGTAATTGTGCTGTTCACAACATTATTTCAAGACTTAGAGAATCATGAAAGCAAGATAAACCTCCCGACAGCTGGATTTCTGGCCCCTTGTCTTGTCCCCTCCTGTAGCTCCAGGAGCTAGAGCATCACCCGGCACACAGTAGGTACTCTGTCACCTGTGCTGCTGCTCTGTGGAGTGAACAGTGTGCTCTGGCAGCATGGGCCTGTGAGACTCCAGTGTAAAGCTTTTTCATTCAATCCTGTTAGAGTATCCCCGTACCTATCAACACAATCCCATTTGGACATCATTACAAAAGTGCCACTTGGGGCCTTTGGTGGCTGGGGAGCCAGAATGCTGTCACCTTCTGTTCTCTTCCCTCCCAGCTCTTGACAGTGGGCCTTGGTGCCGTCACTGCTTTCCACCCAGTCCTTCTTGGGATCAGCCTCCCTCAGGTTGACTTTGCGGGTCCTATTGCTCTAAGACCCAGTTTCAATTAGAGGCTCCTGGCTATTTGGCCTGTGGGCCCTGTGAGGGGAGGAACCCCTGGAGCTCTTGCTGGGGAGGGATTGTCTTTTGATCCCCAGGTGTGCCACCAAAAGAGACCCCCCAATATGGTGATGAGTAAAATTTAAATTCCTTTGGAAGTGTGCCTGTATTTGTAGTTTTGGTTTATTAGGCACTTTCTCAATTTACAGGTGCTCCAAGGCGAACCTCTAGAGCACTTGTGAGTGTGTGCGCTTCGGACACTCCCGCTTCAGAGGATGCTCTCTTGGCCCATGTGCAGCCTGCCGGGTTCGCCACTCCTTTGTTGTGGAGGTGAGGTGTGGGCCCTGATGAGACTCCTTCGGGCAGTGGTGGGTGGGCGTGGAGTCAGGGGGCCTGGGCTCAGACCCTTGCCCTGTCTGCGAACCAGTGAGTCATCTGCAGCCAAGTCAAAAATCTCTCCAGGCCTCAGTTTTCTCATCTGTAAAATGGGCAAAATAAAAACCAGTTCCCTCAAGAGGCAATGAGCAGGAAAATCCTTATAAACTATAAAGTGCTGAATCATTTGTCCTGGTGCTAAGGAATCATCAGCAGCCCTTTACCTCCAGGCCGTGGGGCACATTGTGCGATGAATGAATGAGATAGGAGACACAGAATGACCAGCCAAAGAAGAAAAGTCCTCTGACTCCTCCCTTGAAGCTCCCCTGGCTTGAGTGAGGGCTGTGGCCCAAGCTCACCCTGCCTGTGCCTCCATTATAGACCTTGGGACAGGGTCCTCAAGATGCATTTGTAATTTTTATTGTTATATCTTTTAATTTTATTTTGCTTTCCCTGCTGTCTTGAGCAGGGGAGATAGGGAGCTGGTATTTATGGCTGCTCCCACGACCTACCTCTTGGAATGTATGTATCAGTTAATTTAATCTCCCCTGGTTTTATTTAAACTGTTTTTCCTGATTCACTCTCTTCATTCTGAAGCCGCGACTCCCCCTCCTGTTTCTCCCCACCCTCACCCTTCTCTTTTCATACCATCCTCTTTTCTGTCTCTGTTTTGGGGCTATTTTCTGCCTTCTCCCCCTTCCTCTTACCCCTCTTCTCCTCCTCTGTCCCCCCACAGCCCCCATCCTCCTCGTCCCCCTCCTGCCTTGCCTTTGGCCTGGGTCTTTTCATTTCAGGGTTCTGGTAGGGTGAAGAGGTCTCTTACACTGAGGTTGCTACAGTATTTTCCAAGCTTGTCTCTCTCTCTGTCTCTCTCTGTCTCTCTCTCTCTGCCCCATTGCCTGATTGACATTTACAAATTACCCAGCTGAAAATGTTCAGTCCCTGACCCGCCTGTTTCTGCTCAGCAATGAGTGAGATTTGCAAGCATTTTGTCATATAATTACTGCAAATCCCTTGAAAATTTCCACAACAAGGCCAGATGAATGGTAATTTGGGGGCCTCCAGCCCCGAGTCGCCTCCAGTCACCAGTCCAAGACATCTAAGACCAGAAATGCAAACCAGTCTCCAAGTCCTTCATATTTATTTATTTATTTGGGGGTGGGGAGAGGTTCACTGGTCGTTTTGTTGATTTCCCCTGGAGATTTCTGGGAAAAACTTCCACAGCGCAGGCACACGCACTTTCCCACCTTCTCCTTGTGCTTGTGCTGTAAAATATTTGGATTAGGAGATTTATTTGCTTTACACGGGTGTATTTGTGCTGATTTTATTGTATTGACTGGGCACATTTTTTCTGCTCTCCACTACAGTTTTATTGTGTGCCAGTCTCGGGCATACATCACCTGCATTGTTTTCCGCAAAAATTACACCCCGTTTCACTGTATCTTGATAGGACTTGCTGCATTAGTACTTAAGTGGGGAGATTTGCTGCTGCGTAGCCTCTCTACTTCCTAGGGCTGCCCAGGTGGGGCTGGGGCCACGGGGGGCCTGGGTTTCTGTGGCTTCCCTTGTGTCCTCTAGACTGGGAGGGGAATGGATGGTCAGAGAGGTAGTTAGAGTTGGCCGTAGGGGTAAAAGTCAGTGGTCATGGGGGTGAGGTGGAAGAGATCACAGATGAGTAGCAGGCTGAGGCAGGAATGGGGGCCCCAAAGACGGGGACCCTGTGAATTGATCTGCTTCCTGAGCGCATTTGTTCAATTCCCCTCCGGGGAGCAAGCACAGGCTTTTCGTAGTCTCTTCTGGGGAAGAAGGGGCATGATGGGGACTGCGTGTTCCACTCACCGTTGCAAAGGTTTGGCTGCTGTCTTTGGCACAGCTGTCCTCGTGCGCTTACAGATGGGAGGTAGTGGCCTGGAGAGACAGCTTCATGTGCACTGGCTCACGTGCCGAACAA
>PVIJ01005485.1:35011-103200 GCA_004024925.1 Scalopus aquaticus
GTGTGTGTGTGTGTGTGTGTGTGTGTGTGTGTGTGTGTGTGTGTGAGAGAGAGAGAGAGAGAGAGAGAGAGAGAGAGAGATACTGTGTGAGGGTGAGCTTTGTACATGTGTGTATGTCAGGCAGAGGGCAGTAGGATTGTGCCTTGGCCTGATTCTGTGGGTGAGAAGCCACCTGAGGTATATCTAAGACCCCACTGTCCCCACAGTGACTGTGGCCTGTAGCTGTCTCTTCGCCAATTCTCCCTCCTAGTGATTCCTGATGTCACCACCGTGGAAGATTTGGGCCTGACCTGTTTCTAGGACTTCCAGTCACCTTCTCTTTTATACCTGTGACCCTAGATTGAGTTCAACATCTCCATCCCTGCCCCCCACTCCATACCACAGTTTTTAAAACCAAAGATTATGTAATTAAATTAAAAGGAAATGTGTCTTCTAATAAACTATCACTTCATGGTAAATTCCCATTTTTGTAGCAAGGCTGTAATATCATCTAGAAATGTTTTCCTTTGGGTGTTAGCCGCCTTTTCTAGCTAATTGTTTCTGCCATCGTGTCAGAAGTTTGTAGGAGCAGCACCTCCTCAGGAGGGTCCTCTGGAAGGAAGCTGCCTGACTGAGGCTGGGCCATGTTTGAGGGTGGGTGTCTGCCTGGGCCCAGCAGGCTCAGCCTCCTCCTGGGGACAGCCCCAGAGCTGTTCTGACACGGGGACCCTTGCACACAAGGCACGAGGCCTCTGCTCCTCACCTGCAGTCAGTGGCATGGGCCCTGCCCTCCTGCACACACACGTGGGCCACCCCTGTGCCCCGGCCCGTCACACCCACAAGCCTGCAGTCAGACACCTCCCGCCTCGGACACCAGCTCACTCTGGTACAGGTGCGAGCTTGCGCACGTGGTGCACGCAGGGACGCGCACAGGTTTTATACATAACTCTCCCTCAGACTGAAGTCAGCCTGTGGCTTCAGAGCCAGGAGACCAGGCCCCAGCCTTCTTCCCCCAGCTGTGACTAAGCTGTCCCCTCCCTCGGCCCACTTCCCTCTCAGAACAGGAATTTCTAGCCTCCGCTCTCCTTGGACTGTTTGCTGGTCTCTCACCCAGGACTCTCCCTTCCTGCCCTGTGGGCCCTGTTCTGTCTGGTGGCACTCAAGGTCCCTTCCCTTCCCCTGATCATTCCCGGTCCCAGAGGCCTTTCCTGTGGGAAGGGACGAGAGCACCATGTGTCCACCCGCCCGGCCCCAGCTCGCTGCCCCCCAGCTCGCTGCCCCCCAGCTCACTGCACCCCAGCTCGCTGCGCCCCAGCTCGCTGCGCCCTAGCACACAGACCATGGCATTTCCCTCTCAGCAGCTCCCAAGGCTGTGGCCACACGAGCCTGAAATTTGGGTCTGACGGGGAACTCTAAGGGGTCTTCTAGGGGCCCCACCCCAATCCTGAACCTCCTTTCACTGCAGATCTCCACGCAGTGTGATGGCAAAGACAGCCCAACCCAGTCAGGGTGGAGCAGCCATAGGGCAGGGTCAGCAAGGCCTGGAGGGAAGCGGGGAGCACAGGAGCAAGGCTGGGAGGGGGCAGGGCCACTAGGGAATGCTGGTGCTCTTCACCCCAAGGTCACCTGGGCCTCCTCTAGGCTGAGGCTCATGACTTGGTTTCCCCAAAAAAGCCAGGATTGGAAAGATAAAGTTTGGGGATAGGTATTTGTATTTGCATCCTAGATGGGTTTATATAGCATCCCCTATTCTCTCCTAAATTAACACCCTCAATGGTGGGGGAGGAAGAGGGGAGAGCCTGGTGGTAACCAGGGGCAACCCTTCTCTCCCTCCCTCATCCTGAGTTAATGCCGCTGAAGAGCACTCCAGGGCCAGCGAATCACCCACATAATTATCCCTGGAGGTAATGGGCTTGGAGAAGTGGAGATGGGGTGGGGGGCAGAGTTTGCTCAGGACCAGGGGTTTGTTCAGTCTGGGGCAGGGGCAGAGGCACTACCCCACGGAGGTAGATAGGCACAGGATGTGGGTGCTGGCAGGTGTGGGTCCCAGCTGCCATTCCCCCAGCACCCCCACCCCACCCCCATGTCTGTTTTTCCCACTTGAATTGATCTGAGGGCCGGGTTCGTCTTTTATTGTCTAGTTTGAAACCTGGGTGTGTGTGTGTATACATACGTGCGTGTGTGAGAGAGATTCAAGGATTCTCTGGCTGGAGAAATAGTGGGCCAAAAGCTTTGGGTACAAGCTCTTCAGGTTTTGCTTCCCCGCTTCACACTGAAGCTGTTTCCCAGGAGGAAAGTGTGGGGAACAGGGAGTGCAGTGAGACCCCCTCCCTTTCTGGATTTAGGAAGCAAACTGCAATGTAGGCTTATACTTTACCACTCTAACCCCCAGGACACTTTTCTATTTAGAGGCTGGAAGTGGGGGGTGTGTGGGAGGGGCAGAGATACACACACCACACACACGCGTGCCCACACACACACACACACACACACACACACACACACACACACACAAAGAGGCAGAGAGAGGCGCTGAAGGGTTAAGCTGATTAACAGTTTTCCTGGGAAATGGGGAGGGGTTTGATCTTTGGGGATGGAGCTAACTTCTGAGCCCAGAGTCCCAGATTACCAGGAGAGATGGGGGAGCAGGGTCTCAGGACCAGTCTATGTCAGCATCTAGATGCTTCTCTGCCTCCTGCCAACCCATTCCAGCTCCAGCACAAATTTGCATTTAAATAGAGATTTTTTTTTTTTTTAATGAGAAGGACCCAAGGGAGCCCCCAGACTATTAAGTTTTCTTCTGGGGGCTGTGTGGAGCCTTCTTCATTTGCCCCTCCACCCAGCCTCCCACCCCTCCTCCTCCAACCGTCATATTATTCTGTGGCCGTATATTCTGAGGGCCAGATGAGGCCCTGGCTCTGACAATCTGAGGGCACTTGTGGGGACAATGGGACCGGTGCTCCTGGGAAGGCAGAGGACTTAGAGTGCTCGACCCGATACCTCCTTCCTCTTTGTCTGCTGAGGCCTGTACACCCACCTCGATTCTTTAGTCTCTCTTTACTGGCCTTGGGGAGTGGATCGGCCTGGACCTGGCGGTAGTGCAGAATCTATCTCACTGTCATATCCGGCAATATGTGTTCATTAGGAGGTGGGAGACCCGGTTTCAGTCCTGGCTCTGCCATTCCCGTGCTGTGTAACCTTGAGCAAGTCACTCAACTTCTCTGAGCCTCAATCTCCTCATCTGTGGATTGGGTATAGTAAAACAGTCCTCTTCATGGGTACCTGTGAGGTTGAATGAGATAAATGGTAACTTGGTTAGCACAGAGCCTAGCACATGCTGTCCTCCATTACCAAATTGAGAGGAGTGGGCAGAGAGCGAGAGTTTAAGGAAGGGCTGATGCTGCAGTGGAAAGAGGAGGACCTGGAGTGGGCAGCCTGGGATTTCTCTTCCTGCAGCCCCATCTACAAGCTGCAAGGCCTTCCCGTCTATGGCTTGAGATTTCCTTATCTGTAGCTGTAGATTCTGAGTTAAAAACTCACCTCAAAGGGTTCTTGTGTGCACCAGATGATACAGACAGAGTTTAGGACCCCTGGCACCAGGTGGTACTGAGGAGAGGTTAGCTCCCCTCCACCCTCCCCTCCAGGCAAGCTGGCAAGATGTTCCAGGGCTTGGAGAAAGTTTTGGACAACTGGAGTTGGGGTTGCCCTCACAGGCTTGAGGCTATGGGCTGAGAGGCTACGGGTGGGTTTATCTGGGCGGACTCGGGGGCTGAAGGTCCTGCATCAGAAAGGGGGCCACCTCTGCCCAGGGACAGTTCCTATGGCACTGTGTGTTGCGGGGTCTTGGAAGATGAGGGTCTTCGTACACCTGGGGCCGATGGCTGAGGAGCTTAGGTGGGAAACTGAAGGAGAAAAGGTCAGCTTAGGTGGGCTCTCCTTGCCTCCCCAACTTCCATCACTTGTTCTGGTAGAAGGAAATGAAATATGACAGGTCCCAGGCTACCTGGGATGGGCTGAGAAGGGAGACAGGGTGGGCACAGGAGGGGTGTGTGTGTGTGTGTGTGTATGTGTGTGTGTGTGAGAGAGAGAGAGAGAGAGAGAGAACAAGAGAGAGAGAGAGCGCTATTAATACTATCCACCCTCAACCTACCCCAACCCGGGATTCCGGCCCACATGCTTCCTGGCATCTCTGCTAATTCAGTGACAGTGACCAGCTCTTTCATTAGGAAAGCCTCTGTGGGGCCTCCCTGATGGCACAACGGATTAGGCGCAGCTCTGTGGAACTGTAGGCAGCTGCTGCGCGAGTTCAATGCCCGGCCTGGGAGCTTCCCACATGGCGCAGCAGACCTCTCCTGCCTTGCCCGCTGCTCCCCTCAGCAGTGTATTTCGGTGGGTCTGCCTGTTCTACTCCCCACTCTGTCTCTGGTGAACCCTCTCACAGCCCCACACCTCTGGCCTGCACCCCAGCTTGTATGTGTAAATAAATCTTTAAAAAAAAAAGCCTCTGTGGTTTGATACCTGCGCCCCCATCCCTGGTTGCCTCCTCTCCTTTCTTCCTCTTTTTTCTTTCCCTCTTCTTCCCCCCTCTTTCTTTTTCTCTTCCTCCCCACCCTTCAATTCCAACTTGTTTTCTTCTGTTCTTTTTTCTAAGGAAGTAATGTCTTCAAGATGTAGTTGAAGAGCCCCTCCTTCAGAACCCAGCTAGCTCATAATGTGAGTCTGGAAGAATTAGGGAAAGGTGATGACCCCTCTGGGAGGATCCAGTCCTGGGGGTACAGGGCACTTTCTGTGAACAACAAAGAAGATCTTCCTGGAGGACACAGCCTCTCGCAGGGCGTGGCTCGGCCAGTAGAGCAAAGGCTGGGCTTCAGTTCTTACATGTCCCCTTGTGCAGTGACCAACCTGCACACCTGCACGGGGCAGTCCTCCCCCGCCTAGTCCTCTTCCCCTCTATCCTGAGGCAGTGTACATCCTTCGCATCCATGGTTTTCGATTTTTTCTTGGCTGATTTCTCTTCTTTCTCCTTCTCCATCTCCTCCCAGAACTTAGACAAAAGTCTTTTTGCACATCTCTGTGAGTTTTTGTGCAGCAGTGCAGTATGTACATTACTATTTCCTCATGGGATGGGTGTATTTGTGTCTTTCTCTTAGAGGTTGGCACATAGTAGGTACTCAAAATTGTCACTGGATTGTGCTTGTTTCTATATATATCTCAACTTTCTTCAGCCTCCCCTCATTCTCTTATCTGAATTCAGAAGGGAGAGGAGCCCCCACAAGATTGTGACCCTGTATCCTTCAATCCCCTCAGCCTCCTCCAGGCCCATCACCCCTTTCTACAGAGCACTTGAGAAGGGTGAGCTGCGGGCCGCCGTTGCCCTACTGCAGGGTTCTCAAGGGCCCCGCTCCGCTTCCCTCCCAGGCCTTCTAAGGGCTCGGAGAACAGAGCTGCTAGGGCAGGGGCGGGGGAGCCTGGAGGCTGGGCAGAGGCTCGGCCCCTGGGACCCCTTTCCACAAGGACAGAGGCGGCACCAGCTGCTCCACAGAAGAAATATTCCCCAAAGTCAGAGTGGTCGTCTCGTATTTTAAGTGGCCCTTATTTATCACCGTCCTCCTGGGCTCCCTTTCGTGGCAAATGATGATAAAAGACAGCAGTGGGGGGGGGGCGGGGCTGTTCCCGGCTGGCCCTGCAGCTGTCAGAGGTGGCAGCGCCAGGGGAGGTGCAGAGACACAGCAACACATGGGCACAGAGACACGCATGAGCAGACAGCCCCACACACATGCACAGCGCTGCACACACACACACCAGGAACAGACGTGCAGCAGCCCCAGGCATGCCCACGCAGGCAATGATGTGCACCCACATGGGCGTGTGTATCTGAACACACACACGCTCAGTGAAACCCACACTCAGGAGTATACAATCTGACACATGCCCAGGGACACGTATGTGAACGTGTGTGCAGCGATGGACACACACACACTCATGTGACAGACATGACAGTGAGGCGCTCATGTGCCTGTGCCCAGTTCTCACCTACTCCTCATGCCCTTGACCTTCACACATGTCCTTGACCTTCAGTGTCTCTGTGTGTCTGCCTCGGATGGCCTCCACTAGCATGCCCCCCAGTATAGGTCACTTTTTGCTTTTTAAAGATTTATTTATTTATGCATAGAAGAGCTGGGGTGTAGGCCAGAGGTCTGGGGGGTGGGGTGAGAGGATTCAGCAGAGACAGAGAGGGGAGCAGAACAGGTAGATTGACTGAAATACACTGCTGAGGGGAGCAGTGGATGAGGCAGGAGCGGTCTGCCGTGTCATCTGGTAAGTTCCCTGGCCGGGGATTGAACTCGTGCTGCGGTGACTACCGGTGGCTTTATAGCTCCTTTGCACCACCAGGGAGGCCCTAGGTCGCTTTCTATGTGGCAGCCAGCTCACAAGTGTGTGCTCTACTCTGCACACATGTATTGAACATGTAAAAGCCCTCCTAGTTCCTCTGAAACAAAACAGACTTCGAACCTTACTTAACACAATACACAGACATTAACTCCAAATGGATATCATACACCTAAACATAAGATGTAAAAACAATAAAGCTTCCAGAAGAAAATCCCTCCTGGAGAAGATCTTTATGACCACGGGGCAGACACATTTTTTAGAGCACTGCCAGAGGCTGGAGTTGTAGAGTTTTAAGCATGGACTTTGGAGCGCAAAGCCTGTCTTTGAGTCCTGTTTTCTCACTGACTGTGTTAACCTTGAGTAAGTGACTTGTTTTCTGAGTCAGATGCCTCATGTACAACGAAAGTCTAGCACTACGTACTTCTCTGGATGCCTGTAAAGTCCAGAGAACTAATGATTGTGAAATACCCTTTAAAGGCTGTGATTCACTGTACAAAGATGGGCTAAATAGAAACAAACAAACCAGTTTTGCACGTTGTAATTATTCACACACACATACGCAGGCACATCCCTAAGCAGCAGCCCAGAACCCATACACCTTCCTCCATGCTGAGCCCCTACCCTGGGAAGCCTCCCCTACCCCCACCCACACCCTTTTCCACATTAACCGCCCAGTTGCCAATCAGCCTTCCTCCCCAGCCTCAGCCCATTAGTACAGCTCCCTAGGGGAATCTATTTTTTAAAGGTTATTAGCAGATTATTGGTTCTTTATCAACCTCAGGCCCCAATCTCCAATCTCCCAATGAAGCCATTGTCGCCTAATAAGATGCACTTGATAATCTTGGCATGGAGGTAGTAGCCGGCCTGGTGGGGGTGGGGACGGCTGGAAGGAGGGAAGGGTTAACAGCACCGCCCCAGCCCCCACCCCTTCAGTCCTCAAATAGCTGAAGTACTGTATGTTGTAGTTTTCAACTGCAAATCATCTTTAATAGCAGACATCACGGGATGGCTCATTACATTAAGCTATTTTTCATGCTATCTCCTGTAATATCCTCTAATCCAATGCGTTTCAAATCACCTCGGGCTAAAATAAGAGACATAGCGATGTAATAGCCTAGTGTATTAGTGGGTTAATTGCCCTGTTGTACTCTTTCTAGTAGCTATCTCTGGAATGACTTCTATATTAATTGTAAATTGCTTAATACATTTAACTCCTTGCCACCGCCCCATCCCCTAACGAAGGAGGCCACTACCCGTTGTTTGATAGGAGGGTGTGTGTTTGGTGGGCGATCCTTTCCAACTCGGATTCCCCTCTGTCTTCTCAGTCAGAGCTGGCCGAGCAGGCCTGGAACATACTTCTTAGACTAATGAGGGGAACGAAATGAGACACATTTATTGAACACCTGCTCTATGCCAGGCCCTGGCTAGGCCCTTTCACCAAATGCTGTCTCCCTCAAGTCTCATAAGACCCAGATAGTGGCAGCAGTGGTCCCAGAGGTCATATGACTCGTTCAAGGTCACAGAGCTAAGGAAGTGATAAAGCCAGATTTGCACCCAGACCTGAAGTCTCTTAAATCCACTGCGCCTGAGAGTGGGCAAGATCCGGGGCTCTGGATTCTAGGTCGGTGTGGCCAGCAGGGTCCTGATCTGGGAGAGACTCACAGCCTGGAGGAGTCCTCAGTCTGCTGGAGCTGCGAAGGGAGACTCCCAGGCGTGTGGGGTACACAGCTCATGTTATAGGGAGCACCGAATCTGATGGGGGGGAGGCAACTGCTGCCGAGGGGTCTCTAGTCTTATGAGGAAAACAGTTTCTGGCCCAGAAAACAGCTCCTGTCTCCCTCAGATCCCTCTGATCACACAAAGGAAACAGAAATGAGGTGCAAATGAGCGAGGTGCAAGGCGAAGCAAATGGAGGCTGCAAAGAGTGTGCTTGGGAGATGTGGCAGAATCCAGACTGGGCATGCCCGAGGGTCAGGCTGGGGAGGGGGCCTGGGCACAGGCAGGGTGGGGGTGTGCCAGGGTCAGGGCCTTTCTCTCCCTTCCTGGGGTAATGTTGTCTTCATTTCCCAGGCCTGACCCCCTTCCATGACTGGCAAGCGGGGACACTCAGGCCCAGGACAGGATGACAACAGCGTTCTTGCCGTGATTCTGTTCTTGATGCCCACAGCCCCTTCTCGCCCTGTGTGCCCCGTGTGCCCAGGGCCTGGGTCTCTCCTATATCCCCCTTCTGTCTCTCCTCTGTGGATGACAAGGATGGCAGTGGAGACCCTTGAGGGGGAGAAAAGAGAAAGGAAGGGAGGGGAGAGGGAAGGGGAGGTGAGGAAGAGTAGGCTCAGGAGTCACAGAGACGGGTTAAGTGTTTGCCTTCCACGCGCCGGATGCCCTGGGAGCGACATTCGCAAGGAGTTCCCGCACTGACAGCTCTTCCTGCACCGTGTCCCTCGGGCACATGGCTGGCAGGGGCGCCTAAGTTTAAAGTCTCATTGATACTGAACACCTCCAGCCAGGGCGATCATCACCTCATTCTGGGATGAAATCTAAACCTGAGGGTCTTGAACTTGGGACTGGGCATAAGGCTGGCTGGTCCTCGGGACAAAAGAAAAGAGACAGAGAGACAGAGAGAAAGAGAGAGAGACGAGAGATAGAGGAAAGCAGAGGGGGCGTTGCAGAGAAGGTGGGGAGACCATCCGTCCTGGGGTCTTCTTGTTGGGGGGTGGGGGGAACCTCCGATGGCAGGCTGAGTCCCAGGCGGCGATGCCATTGTTGGCGGCCAGCTCGGAGCAACCTTGAGCGCGGGCGCTGAGACAGTGATTTAGGTGCTGGCACTGGAGCGTGAAGGTAAATGGCCACATTTCACCGTCAGAAGGTGAGCCAGAGGCTCCCGCCCCCTCCCTTCCCCCACAGCCCTGGAGGGGTGCAGGCGAGGGGCTCAGAAGACACCACCGTAGACCCAGTGTCTGAATCCCCAGTCCCAGTTGTTGGGAGGAGCGGGCTCGGCTTGCCCCTTGGCGGAGGGAGGCGAGGATCCCGGACCCCCAGCTCCTGTTTTCAGATGACCCCTGCCCCCCGCCCCAGTTCCAACGCTCAGAGCAAGTGCTCTGGGAAACTCCAGCCTCAGTGATGACTCCCAGCACTGCCTGCCTCCCGAGGCTCTTTCTGGAGGGAAGCTGTGAGGCCAAGGCTTACAGCCCGATGCTTCTGGGCCTGTCTCCTCCTTTCCGCATTTGTGGTGGCAGCCCCTCGATTTCTTACCTGCTCACAGGGGTCCTGAGGCAGGGCCGGCCTGATGCCCACGGTGCAGATGTGGAAACTGAGGCTCAGGAGGTTAGGGCCTGCTGGAAGCCCTGCAGCTGGGAAGGGGCGGGCTGGGGTGCAGGTCAGTGGGCTACAGCCTAAGCCCCGCAGGCTTTGAAGGCCTCTGAAGTGGGGGTGGAGGTGGGTACAGAAATGTTGGCATCCTGCAGACCTCACCCTGCTTTGGTGTGGTGGTTAGGAAAGTAATAACAATATCACATACACTTTGTATTTTAAGAATCCTGGGGCCTCCCTGATGGCACAGTGGCTAAGCGCTGCGCTGTGGAGCCGTGGGCAGCAGCAGCGTGAGTTCGACGCCCAGCCGGGGAGAATCCCACATGGCGCAGCAGACCTCTCCTGCCTCCCCTGCTCCCCTCAGCAGTGTATTTCCCTCCATCTGCCTGTTCTGCTCCCCACTCTGTCTCTGGTGAACCCTCTCGCCACCCCACGCCTCTGACCTGTTCCCAGCTTATATGCATAAATTTTAAAAACATCTTAAAAAAAAAAAGAATACTGGCATGCGGGTGTGATTAGGGAGCCCTTCATCCTGATCATTTCCCCAGCCTCCTTTGGTCCAAAGCTTTCCCTCCCCTGCAGTGCTGAGTCAAGCAAATCTGTGTGGAATGCTGGGGTGTCATTGGATTTGTTTTGTTGTTTTGCTAAGAGAGGGCAATGGAGAAAGAGGGTCAGGCTGGGGTACATGTTCATCTCTTGAGCAGGGTCCCCAGTCCATCCCCTTCTGTTTGGGCAAGACTATAGAGACACAGAGTAAGGAGGAAGAAGAAAAGAGTAGCAAGGTCCTGACCGGGACGTCTCCGGCCCTGCGTCTCTGTGGAGGCTTTAGCCAGTAGAAGGGAAATAGCTCCCTGACTCCACTTGAGCAGCTTTGGTTGTTTGTATTCAGAACGGCTGCTTTTTGTTGGGTAACTACTGTGTGTTGGGTACCTTTAATCATACCCGCAATCTTGTAAAGTGTGTATTGTTATCCCCATTTTACAGATAAGCACACTGAGGCTAGGCCCCTGAACTCACTGTTGCTGGGAGGTGGTGGAGCTGGGGTTGGACCTGAGTCCATTGCCCCTAAAGAGATTGTTTTCCTTACAGCCCACTGCCTCTCTGTACCACCGTCTGTGTCCTGGGGGAGTTGAGGGGACTGCTGAGGCCTGGGGGAGCCCACCTTGAGCTCTGTGGCAAAGGTGTCTGGCCCAGGAAGACCTCCCTAGTGTAGTTTTCCGAGACCAGTTCTCCAAGGAGTCTAGGCAGGACTCAGGGCAGGGCAGAGGGGAGTCGGGTGAGGTAAGCGAGGTCTGAGTTCCTACCTGCTCTGTGGCTCCTCACCCCTCACCGTGCAGACTGGAGGCAAAGGCAGACAGAAGCAGGTCACTCAGTGACCTGAGTAGCTATATAGATTCTGAGGGCCCCAGAGGAAGGTGTCTGAGAAAGGAGAGAGATCGGCTTTCCCGGTCTGAAGCACTCCTGGAGGAGCCAAAGAAAACCAAGTAGAGAAGGCCACGCAGGTGGGAGGCAGGTGTAGCCATCCCAGGGGGTCCATCCTTTGACACAGCACCCGGATGGGAGCCAAACCAAACACAGGACTGGGTGCACAGCAAGCTGAGGTAGTGGGAAATGAAGCCCAAGAAACACAAACCCTATTTCTCAGAACCTAATTACTATGACAGCTGCCGATAGCTGAGTTTGTTGAACACCTATTATGTGCTCCACTCTGTACTACCTTCTCTCAATCTCGACAGCCACTGTATGCAGTAGGAACTATTAGTAACTTCGTCTGACAGATGAGTAAGCAGAGACACAGGCTCCCCTCAGCCAAGAGCCCCCCAGGCCTGCTTCCTACCACATGTGGGCAGAACATCTCAGACCGGGCTCCAGTCCCTGTTAATTTCAGCACATGGCTCACCTCCTAGAAGCGTCCAACAGATGCAGCTTATTCTTGGCTTTTAGTGGGTAGAGGCCTCGGGATTGGACCACCTTGCCCTTCAGTCTATTATCCTGGGTTCCTGTCTTCCTACTGGGGGCCTCACGACACACCTCTCCCTCCTGACCTCTTTTGAATTTGTCTTTGTACCTCAATCTGGCCCTTGACAGGTGGGAGAGATGCCGTGTGTGTCTGGGACCGTGATGGAGGGGCGGGTGCTTCGGAGATGGCTCTTGTCCTGGGGCAGCACAGTGGTGGGAGGTGTCCAGGAAAGGGCCTCCAGGACAGGGTCAGATCAGAGGTCTGGGGTTTGTTTACCTGATCTCTACCAGCGAGGGGAGCTTTAGGATCCCTACCCCACCATTTCTGAGCCTGGGGCAATCACGTAAATGGAGGTGGGCTGTGTCAGGCCAGCCTCTTTCCCCTTCAATTGTCTTCACGCCAGAATGAAGCCCCTTCAGCAGGGAGGGGTCTACGCTCTTTCTGGGTCCCTGGCCCTTCCTCGGCCCTCTGCTGCCACCACCCTGTTTCTTAGAATCACTGATTCACACATTGCCACTCTTGGCAAGGATCCCAGATTCTAGCAGGTCCAAACCCATCTTTTGACAGCTAAAGGGAGGCACAGAGAAGGGGAGTGACTTGCACAAGGTCACATAGCAAGTTAGTGGCAGACACGATGTTGGGGTCAGTGACCAGGGGAGAATCTCACGGATGCAAGTTTGCAGAGACCCTTCTGAGAAGTGAGGGGTGCCCCCCTCTTTCCTGGGGTATTGTCAAACTTGAGCTCTGGCCACGCCTCCCCATCCCCATGCACCAGGCGGAATTGTCTTAATGCAGCAAATTGTTCATACACATGTAAGCAAATATCTCCTCAAATTATCTCTTATCACCAAACAGGCTTTGATGCTCACCGGCTGGAGGGCCGAGGTTGTCTTTCAATCCCCTGATGATGAGGAGGGGGCAGGGAAGGGGGCTGCTGACACCAAAAATAAACCGGTGGAGCGGGGATGGTTGTCGCAAGGGGCAGAGCGAAGTTGTCAGGCGGCGAGAGCGTGTGAGGCGGCAGGACGATAATGTGGCATGACACTTCTGAAATGAGCGGCCCGTTGCCATGGTGAGCAGCCAGGAGGGACCGGCTCTCCCGAGGCTGAAATAAAACACGCTTTAAATGATGTTTGATTAGAATTTAGATCATGTAACCGAATACCTCAGTCCTCTTCTTCCCTGTGCTTTTCTGCTTTTCTTCTTTTCTTCTCAATTCTCCCCTCGTCTCCTCCCCTTCTTACCTGAGACAGACAGAAACACATCCACTCACACGGGAACACCCCCACCTACACACACACACACACACACACACACACACACACACACACACACACACGGGCGCACGCGGGCCTCTCCTCGCCCGCTTATTACTCTCCTTGGCTGGACTTGGTTTCCGAAAATCCCGCTCAGAGCAGATGTCTTAGGACCCCTTGGGGTGAGGAGTCACAGCACAGGTCTTGAGGTCACTGGATTGAATCTCTGCTCTTCTGCTCTAATAAGGAAAATGCTAAGACAATCCCAATGTTCTAAGTCTCTTGCTGTTCAGCGCTTTATCTTTTGCAAAGCTTTCCCAAGTACAAGCTCATGTTCCTTCTTACTGCAGCCTGGTTATGATCGTGCCCATTTTCTAGATGCAGAAACTGAGGCTCAAAGAGATGAATGTCTTTTCCAAGATTGTGCAGCTGGTGTCTCGTGACCCCAGCACTTCCATAGATTGCCCTTTGGGCTCTTGAAGAAGCCCCTCTAGGAGGAGGGGGGCACAGCCATCTCCCATTCTCCAGGCCTCAGATCTTTCCTTCCCCAATGTATTTTCAACACCTGCATTACTATTGATTCAGGCCTGTGTAAACTACCCAAAAAATGGGCAGAGAGGCCCTGACCTGCTTCTAGAGGATTTTCTGGCTGTGTGCCCCACTTTTTTTTTTGGTAACAGATTTTTTTATTGTATGTGTGGTGCTTTTTCCAAGGCCTGCTGCTCTGGTGGGGAAGACAGCTGGTCCAGGCAATGGAGAGCACCAGTGCTGATTATCTCGAGTGGAGAACAGAGGTCAGGCTGGCACTGTATGTGCAGGAGTGCCCCCAGGAATCCCTATTGCTCATGGTGTCCTGGACCTTTCTGGAGCCCCTGGGGAGATTATCATCATCCTATTTCTGTGTCAGAGAGACATGGCTTGTCCCACGGTGTCCATCTTTTCTAACAGATGCATGTCTGGGAATTGCCTCTCTGATCATCAGACATTTCATCCATTCATTCAGTCACGTGGCCACCACATACTCCTTCAGCACCTGATGCGTGCCAGGGTTCTTACTGTAGAGGCTGGCTTGATCTCTACCTTCGCAAATGTGGGGGTTGGCCGGGGACAGGTCACCTGGAGACAGACAGACACACACACACACACACACACACACACACACACACACACACACACACACCATCTCCTTCAGTGCAGAATGTGAAGTGCTCTGATGGAGGAGGAAGGAACCAAAGTGCTCAGGGAAACTGAAGGTTGGGAGCCTCCCTGTGTCTGATGGAGATCAGGGAAGGCTTCTCAGAGGAGGTGATATTTGAAGAAAGAGTAGGAGTTCTCCAGGTGATCAGATAGGAAGAAGCTGTCTAGCAGGAAAAACCTTCATGTGCAAATTTCTACTCTTTAACAGGCTGGAAATTCCTAGAGAATGAGGGTTGTGTCTCTCCTCTCAGGCTCAAAGCTTTTGAAGGGCAGAGACTGAGCCCTATGTACCCACCTCTCCCAAACTAGAGGTGTCTTGAGGATGGGATGGTGTCTTCTATATCGTTTGTCATTTGCTCCAAATCAAAAGGCACTCTTTCTTTGCAGATCCTGTTAGCTCTGTGAAAGCAGCAACCCCACTTTATGTGTTTAAATGTCTAGCTTCATCAGCGCCTGGCATGGGACCCCTGATATAAAAATGAATCAGCCTTTATTGAGCACTTACTGTGTGCTGGTGTTGTGGTAAATGCGTCACATGGCAGTAACTACTTCAAATCCTTCCAGCAGCTCTGTGAGACAAGCACCACCACCTCCCCTGTTTTACAGAAGGAAAAACTGAGAAACTGTTTTACAGATGGGTGGTTCATTAACCTGTCTGAGTCACACAGCAAGTAGGTAGCAGAGTCAGGAGCTCGTGCTCTATCCCGGAACTCCTATGAACAGACTTTACCTGTAAATTCAGGGGCTCAGCTTCCTTCTTTCTCCCCATCCTCTCCAATACTGGTTATTGGTGTTTTTGTTTTTTTTTCAAATATGTGCCATTCTCACAGGTATGAAATGGATCTCAGTGCATTTCTCTTTTTAGAAGGGATAATTGACATTTTTTCATGTCTGTTGGCCTCTGGATAGCCCCTTTGGTGAGCTGTCTGTGCATAATACTGCCCTTATATTAGTTGCATTATTTGTTTTTTTATTGTTAAATTGTGTGAGTCTTTTATATATCGTAGATGCGAATCTTTTTTCAGTTATATATTGTGTGAATGTATTCTCTCGTTCAACAGGATGTCTTTTTGATCATCTTGTATTTTCTTTCTTTCACTATATAAAACTTTTTTAACTTGAAGTAATCCCAGTTGTTTATTTTTGTTTTTATTTCCCCTGCTATAAGCGTCGAGTCATCAAAACATCTTTATCATTGAATTAATGAAACAGATTGCCAGTGTTTTTCTTCTATTTATTTTTAATATTGCAGGTCTATATCTAAATCTTTATTTTTGCGCTTAGGGTTAGCACGTGATCCGACTTCATTCATTTATGTGTGGGGTTCCAATTTTCCCAGCGCCATTGTGTGGTCAAAGCTGCATTATCATAGATTAGGTACTGAAATATACATGGATTTATTTCTGGGCTTTCATTTCTATTCCATTGATCCATGTATCTATTTTTGTGCCAATACCATATCATTTCCAATACTTTATAGTAAAATTTGAAATCAGGTAATGTGATACCTTCATTTCTCTCCTTTTTTCTCAAGGTTTCTTTGCAGTTTGAGGCCTTCTGTAGTTCATATTAACTGTCAATATTTTTTTGTTCACTTTCTTTGTTAAGTATTACCAGTCTTTATCTTTCCTGTGGTCCCAAGGAAGTTTCTGTGTTTGGTCCTCTTTGGCCCTCAGTTGCTCTGGCAGGGCTAGGGGGTTGGAAGGAAATTTAGGGGAAGCCAGAAATCTCAGATTAATTCCCTTCAGAAAAGACATAGTATCCTTTCTGGGTGAAACAAATTGATGAGGATAAAAGGCAGAGGGAGAACAAGGAGAGCAAGGCACCTGTGGGGTGGTGGGGAAACTGAGGCACCACAGCCAGGTGCGCTGTGAGAGGAGGTGGGAGATGGAAAAAGAGGAATTCAGGGAGTTTGCTTTTTCTTAGGAATATGAGTACCCTTTGTGATGCTTCGGTAGACCTGGAACTGAATCTCCGCCCGTTTGGGTGCTAGATGGATATTTTCTCTTAAATGGGTTTTGCTGCCATTTGGGACCCACCTGCCCCAGGGCTGGGAGCTCCAGTTACCTGCATTGTTTCTGGTTCTCACAGCCACGCAGCAAGCCTTGGGTGCCACTTTGCCAATAAGATAACTAAACTTTGGAGAATTCAGGAGCATTGATGGGAGGTAGGTAGGAAAAGAGAAGGAAGGAGAAGGGAGGGGGGAGAGAAGGAGAAAGAGAGAGAAAGATGTGATTTGAATCTGGTCCTGACTTAGACCCTTGACCCTTGACCTCTAACCCTAGAGCTCTGTCTTAGAGTGGAGTCACTGTAGTCGTGAAGGGCTGTGTCGTGGGAGATGTAGAAGGCTCATTAGGCTAGAAAATGATCCTGTCAGAGCTGCTCTGTCCATGGAGTCACAGGTGGCCCAGGCTTGGGCCTCTGAAGCCGTAGAGTCCAGACGATTTGTTAGCTGGGAAAGTCCTATGTGAAGCCTAAAATGAAATGGGGGGCGTGAGGCCCAGTTCTGGGAGGTGTGCGGAGTGAGGACCCCGGGCAATTAGATGACTGATCGTGAGGCTTTGTGGCTAAGGACAATCTCGATTGCACAGCTCACCTTACGGGTGAGCGTCGCCTGTTAGCACATGGGGCCTCTTCAGTAAGGGGACACACAACTAAGAATACTTCACTTAATTCAGCCACAATATGGGAGGGCTTAGAAATCAGAGCATCTAGCTTCAGGGACCCCAAAATAGACTCGGTGGGGGGGGGTCCCTTAACTTCTTTGCTAATAAGTTGTGAGATCATGAGCCCTCATCTCAGAGGGCACCATGGAAGTGAGAGTGATGTGAGAGGTCAAATCCACTGTTCACCTGTGAGCTGGGGTGAGGTGGGGTCACAGTAACTCTTTAGTGAGAGAGGCCTGCCACAGGCTCACCCCCGGCATCAGCAGCCCCCCCCCAGGTTAGGTGCCAACCAGAGCAACATTCTTCCTGGGCGGAAAGCGGCCCAGGGCCAGCTGGAATCCATGGAAGGACAGAGCTGGAAGAGGGGGTCCTGGAAGGTGGGGACTATCATCCCTGCTTTATGGGACCCCCTTGGGAGAAAGAATTCCTTGTGCTCTCCCTTCTGCCCCCTACCATCTACTGACTTAGGGCCCAGCAATGAATAATAATAGCTATAAAACAGCTCATGTTTTTGAGGCCTTACTGCATGTCAGTCTCTCCTCTAAGTACTCGATTAACTCATCTGCTTCACCCTAGGCAGAGGGCGCCATTCTTACCCCCTTACAAATGCAGACACCAGAGCAGTTAAGGGACTTGCCCACAGTCACAGAGCTTGTAGTGGTGAAGTCGCGCTCTGGTGGACTGTCCAGGGCTCGTACTGTGCTGTGTGGTCAGTGGGTAATCCTGAACCCTACATGCTGCAGGGCGTGACCCTTCGGCCAGAGGGACCTCATCATGCCACCCGCCAGCACTGAGCAGAGGTTCCCTCCTGCCCCAAGATTGCAGGCCCAGATTCGAGGCCCCCTGGCTGCTGCTCAGGGTCCTGGGGTAAGTTAGTGCATCTGTAGAATGGGCCAACAAACGTTTGTTGAGGATCTGTTATGTGCCACATTTAATTTAAGCCCACAACCTGTTGAGGCTGGCATTGTCTCCTCCATTTGACAGCTGTGGGAGTTGAGGCACAGAGAGGTGAAGCCAGTCACCCAAGGCCACACCGAAATGGGCTGAAACTGAAGCCCCCCTGATCCTGGAGCTTGTGATCGCACCTCCTGCCTCATTACTTAAGTGTGACCGGCACAGCCTCAGAGCCTAAGGTGTTCGTGTTACGTGTGGAGGGAGAGATTCTGTGATCGACTCTATTTAGAGGAGATTGTTTTCAAAAACTTAGAGTGGTTCTTGGCTGTAGGACTTCTCAGACGCTTTATTAAGCTGACGTATATCGGGTCGTTCCAAGAGAAGAGCAGAGTTAGACTTAACCAAACCCTCTTTGCTGTAACGTGTTCCTTAGAGTTCACTTTGGGAAAAGGTGCACTTCCGGGCTGACTTCCCCGTAACAGCGATGGCAGCAGCACCTGTGTGAAAGGGTCGTCACTGACACGTGCTTTGTCTCTGTGGCGGTCCTTGACTTTCAGGGTTTTATTTGTCTGTTTGTTTTTTCAGAAAATTGCCCTTCCCATTCTCCCCTGACCTAAGCACCAGAATTCATGTCTTGAGTTGGGCGGTTGCCACCTCTAGGGACTCACTGTTCCTTGTGCCTGGGCCCCCACAGTTCTCAGCTCTAAGGCCTGGCCTGGCTGTGCCCCTGGGTTGGTTGCCCTCCCCACCCTCCAGCCCTGCTTTTTTCCTGAGAATGAGGGAGGCTTGGAGAGGCACAGTGATGTGGTCAGTGCATGTGGGGAGACAGGGGCCCCAGGCCTCTCGTCCTTCTGCCACAGCTTACCTCCTCTGGACACCCTTGTTCTGTAAAGCCGTCCCTCATGGACTCATCCCAGGGTCAGCCTCAAACAGTTCTGGGTGTCTTAGTCCTAAAATACCCAGTTTATATTAAACACTGTGCACAGCGAAGGAAGGGCTTTCTTTGGTGTACCAAATTTATTTTTTAAAAAGCAACTTTATTGAGGCTTAATTTATATACTATAAAAGATACCCATTATCATATTCATTTTTTAAATTATAATATTTTACATAAAGTGTGCAAATTAGCACCTACCGTGGTAAGTACTTGCAAAGGAAAAACACCTGTTTGATCAGCCTCTGTGTCCAAAGCAGAACACTTCCTGCTCCCCAGCACCTCCTTCATGCATCCTCCCAGTCACCCCCAAGGTTAAATACTCTCCTGACCTCTAACCCCACGGAGATGTATTGAAAAAATAAACTCACTAACCTTTTCTCTTCCTTCTTCCCATTCCTCCCTTACCCCCTTCCTTGCATCCTCACTCCTGCCCTTCGGCTTCTCCTCCTCTGCCCCTCCCCCACTCTCTCCTTCCCTCCTGCTGATTCTACTTCCAAACCATTTATTTGAGGTTTACAGCAAGCAAGAGAGAATGTAAACACTTTCAACGCAGTGCCCTGGGAGGCGTGCAGGGTGGGATCAGTAGCTGACAAACGTGAATCCATCCAGCCTGGCCCACAGGCTTGTGCTGAACCTTTCTGTGCCTCAATTTCCTTATCTGTGAAATGGGAATAAAAGCATGAGGGTACTGGGGAAATTAAATGAGGTATCTTTACCCTCTGTCCATACATAGGAAGCCTCAATAAAGGTCTGCCAGATAATTGCATTTCTTACTAAGATGAGATGTCACAGACTAGATGAGGAGCACTGCCATTTATTGAGCACCTACTACATACTCGAGTGCCTACTGTGTGTTAAGGCATTGCCTCTCATCTGCACAACAATCCTGCAGAGAGATTATTAGCTCTATTTTATTTTTTTATTAAAGATTTATTTATTTATGCATACAAGCTGGGGTGCAGGCCAGAGGTGTGGGGCAGTGAGAGGGTTCACCAGAGACAGAGCGGGAAGCAGAACAGGCAGATCAACCAAAATACACTGCTGAGGGGAGCACCGGGCGAGGCAGGAGAGATCGGCTGCGCCATGTGGGAATCTCCCAGGCCAGGCATCCAGCTCGTGCAGCAGCTGCCCACAGCTCCATGGCGCTGCACTTAATCCGTTGTGCCACCAGGGAGGCCCTCATTTCTAATTTAAAGATGAGGAAATGAAATAAATCTTGACATAGGTTGGAGATGAAACTTCAACTCAAGGAATTTGGATTGTGCGCCCATGTTCCTGACCACGAGGCAAGCCTTCTATCCGTGTCTCCTGAGCCTCAGCCTTTTCAAGCCTCCTAAGGTCCCCAGGACAGAACCAGGCCAAACACAGACTCTCCCCTTGATGCACTGGGGAAATCCTTCCGGGACAGGGGAGGGATCTTAAGGAGGGGCTGGGTCCCCAGGGTAGAGTATGCAGGAGGTTGCATGGTGATAGAAGCTTCAAACTCCTCTGTGGGCAGTGCTTGGGCCTCCTCAAAGCACAACATTCAACCCAGAGTTGGCCCAAGGTCTCAGGCAGGGCATGACCCTGTGGGGTGGTTAGAGCTGACTGCCCTGGGGTTTTGGAGAAAAGCAGCCCCGGCCCTGCAGATTCTCTTTGTAGGACCTTGTCCTGTCAGGCAGGTCCCATGGGGTGAGAGGGCCATCAAAGCAGGGCAGCAATTCAGTTCAGGAATTCAGTGCGACTCCTCCAGCTGGGGTGGGACTGAGGTGGTGTGACTTGTCCCCCACCCCTGCCGTGTTCTTAATAAATCTGGAGTCATGGATTGGGGGCTCCTGCTATGTCCCCTCAGACAGAGGCGGGCTCGCCAGGCAGGAGCTGTGTCCTCTACATCAGATTAGCTCCCCAGGTTGGCCCTAAGGCCCTGCGGCCTCCTCTCACCCCCTCCCAGAAGCAGCATCTCTTGCTGTGGCCTTGGGGTAGAGGGCAATGAGGCTCTCCCCACCTGGGGTCTCAATTGGCCCCCCATTTCTTGGTGGCCTCGGTGAGAGCACTGACACCACTGCCCTCTTGCTGGCCTCACCGCCCCTGCCCTGACCTCGGGGTTCCCTGGAGCCAACCTGGACATCTGTATCCATCTTGCCCCAAACTCTGGAGATTCTGACAAATTTCCTTTGATTGCTTCCAGCCATGTTATTTAAAGTAATTAACCTTAATTTATAAATTTTTATATCAAACTGCCTTTTAACTTTTAGAACTGGCAGGAGCAGCCTTATCCCTGGGCTCCTAATAGTTCTCCATTTAATCAAAATTCATCCATCAGGTTCCAGTGTTAAATCATCTTTTAATTGGGAGTTACATTCTGGTTAATAGTTTTATAATTCGCCTCCTCTAATAGTTTTTACCACAGGGATCTCTACTCCATTTTTCCTCACTCTATTATTGTGGCATGTGCTTCTGCCGGGACGGCTTAGCTGGGCCCCGCCTCTCTGGCCTCTGTTGGTCGTCTCTTTTGTTCTTGGTGTCTCATTAATTCCTGAGAAGAGTCCTCTTTCCTCCTCATTACTAGGGCAGAAGTCCCTCTTCTTGTGAGGTGCAGCTTCTCATTTCCACCGCCTTTGGAGCTGTGGGCAGGGCCTGGTTCTCTCCAAGAGAAAACCAGAGAAACAGTGGGAGAGAGGGAGATGAGAAAGACCAAGAGGCACACAGAACACGGAGAGGGAGGAGGCCGGCAGGTCAGACCCGGTGCAGGCGCCAGAAAGAGAAGCAGAGGAGCTTGACAACGGAGTGGGCCCAGCATTAGCTCTTCCCTGGCTTCCACTCTCTGTAGCTCGCTGTGCCCCTCCTGCCTGGAGCCGTGATGTAGGGAGGAAAGCACCATGACCTGAGACTTCAGGGTGCTGGGCCGGGACGTCATGGAGGTCAGCAGGCAAGACTGCTCTCCATTTTCTCTGGGCTGCTTCTGCGCTCGCTGCTCCATCAGAATATTCCCATGAGCCACTGGGTCTCCTGATGAGAGAAAGAGAGAGAGAGCGAGAGACAGGGAGGAGGGGAAGCTTCGAGAGCAAGACAAGATGGGAGAGGGGGGAGAAAGAGGGAGAAAAGAAGAGATAGAGGAAAGGTACAGAGAAGACAGACAGGGCCCCTCCTGTTGGACACTGGCCTGGAAGATGACAAACCTGTTTGGGCACATGCACATACATGCATGCACACACATGTGCTCCCACAAACCCACATACTTGCACAGGCCTGGAACCAGACCAAAGGACAGGGGTACAGGGGTGATGCTGGGCTGGGGGCTAAGCCTGGAGCCTTTGAGGAGGTGGTGGACTGGAAGAAGTAGGGAGGGGACAGGGAAGGACAGAAGATGGGTACCCCAGGCCTGAGATGGGAGACATGGACTTCCCTGGGGAAGGGGGTTTGGGGACCTTGAAGTCTTGTCTTCCTATGTCTCCCTCCTCCATGATGGGGTGACTGGTGGGGTGAGATGGTGACTTCCCACCTCAGTGGCTCTTAGTCCTAACTACACATTGGGTCACCCAGGGAGTGCCCCAGCCCCACCTGACACCCTGTGGTGGTTTTAAAATATGTCCATAAATTCTTTGATACTCTTTCCTTTCACAGATGGAATCCAATTCCCTCCCATGGGCTCCTTCTAACAAGCAAACAGAAAAAAGCAGAAGTGGTGGTGTGTGGTTCAGGAGGTGGGTCAAACAAAGTACTGTGGCTTCTTCTTGGCATTTTTTGCTGGAGGGCCATGTCATGAAGACACTCAAGTAACCCTCTGGAACGGCCCGTGTGGCGTGGAACTGAACCTTCTGCTGATGGCAAACAAGAAACTTGAGGCTCCTGCCATCAGCCCCATGGAAAGTCATCTTGGCAGTAGGTCCTCCAACCCGTCGAGCCTTCAGCTGAATGCAGCTCAGTGGCCATCTGAACTATGACCTCACGAGAGATCCGGAGCCAGGACCCCCTGGCTAGCTGCTCCTGGATTCCTGACCCTCAGAAACTATGTGAGAGAAGAAATGTTCAAAAAAGTCCATTTTGGGGGACAAGTTGTTACACAGCAATAGCTGACTAATACACATTCATTCTATCAGCACCCTTGAGTGGGACTGGGCACTCCTTGGGTGACCTCTGTGTACATCCAGAGTTGAAACCATTGCCCTGAGGCCTGTGTGTATGGGTGTGTGATGATGTGTGAGTGTGTGTGCATGAGCAGCTGGCTGGGTGCACATGCTGTGCCTGTGGACGTTCGTGTGCATCATGTCACATGTGTTTGTCAGGGTGGGTAAGTGCTGGCACCCTTCCTGTGTCCCTCTCAGTGAGTCAGTGTGTGCTCAGGACCTGTGTCAGGCCTAGCTCAGGAAGGTCTGGGGTTTGGAAAGAATCGCAGATTTTGCGGCCAGACCCTCCTGGGTCATTCGCCACTTCTTTCTCTGTGTCTTAGTCTCCCAGTTGTGAAATGGCAACATGCATTTCCTTGGGGGAGGTGCTATCTGTGTTGACTGCATTCCTCCTGGCAGGTTTTGGTGGCACCTGGACTTTTATTGTCATGGTTCTTGATGTAATGAGCTCTGACTTGCAGCCATGCAGACACAAAAGGCATCATCTGTGCAGCCATCTGTAGAACCTGAGCTGAAAGAGGCCCTCCCTGGAGATAGCCCCGTTGAGGAGGTACTTTACTGGTCATGGTTGGGTCAGGGTTTGGGATTTGAGGCCGGTAACCTCGCCCTTCTAAACCCAGTTGGCTCAGATTGGCAAGACAAGGACTTGGTCTTCACATGCCCAGAGGGAAGATGTTGCTTCCAAAGCAGGAAGCAGAACAGTTCTCTTCCTCATAACTGAGGTGGGCTGGTGGTTCCAATTGACTCTAGGCACCTCCCAGCTGCATGTCCTTGTCTACATGACTCTTTCTAGGCCTTGGTTTCCTCATCTGTGAAGTGGAGGAGCAAATGATCTCCCACCTATGCATTAGACATACTGTGTCTCCCCACCAGAGCCCTTGGCAACCCATTTGGGTGCAATGGGAGGTTGGGAAAAGGGGGTAATCTGGGCTGAAAAAGCCCCACTGAGCTTCTAGTTACATGCAGACACTGATTCCCAATCCTGCCTCTCATTTGCTGTGTGACCTTAGGCAAGCCACCGACCCTCTCTGGGTCTTGGTTATCATGTATAGTTAATAATGATAAGGGTATGGAGAAGATGGGATAAGATGCTATGTGGGGTGTGTCCTGCACAGCACCTGGCATCCAACAGGACAAATTTGTCAAAAGCCCCAGTCAGACTTTTTCAGGGCTATTTGGAAAACACCCAGATGTTTTCTTTTCCATGGAAGGTGGCATCCCATTCCCACAGGGAGAACAGGGGAGGAAACCAGCATATGTTGCGAGCCCACCGAGTGCCAGGAGCACGGTGCTCAGACCTCCAGTGCATTGTGACCTCTAAGCCTCAGGATGGGATGATGGATCTTATTTTACAGGTGAGGAAACTGTAGATCGGGAAGGTAAAAACGTCCTTGCTTGGAGTCGAGTAGCTCAGTAGTGCTGAACCGGGGCAGGAGCCTAGGACCAGAGACTGCAAAGCCTGGGCTTTTCTGTGGACCTCGAGGATGGGGGGAAGTCCAGGCCTTGGGCCCTCCCTGCTCCCGGTGGGACTGTGACTTCATTTCTTGCTCCCTTCAGAGGCTGTTCCCAGTCAGCAGTGGGTGGGAAAGATGGTGGAAGGGTTGGCAAGGGGTACCTGGGACTACCCCAAAGCTTGAAAGACTTAGATTAGACTTGCTGGGAAGAGGGCAGGTCCTGATGCCCAGGGTGGTAGGATGCAGGGAACCCATGTGGACACGCATTCAGACTGAGCTTCAAAAACGGGGGAAGTGGTTCCGTCCTTCAGCGAGGCAGGGGGGTGTCAGATTGACCTCAATTGTCAGATTGCCCTACAGCTGCACTTGGTGGGTGGACTGGCCATCTCTGATTTTTCTGGTGCAACTAGTTGGTCAAATTCACAGGCTCTGGATACCAGAGCTTAAACTCCACCCCCTAGCTCTGTGAGCAGAGTGACCCGGGACAATCCCCCAAATTCTCTGTGCTTGTTTCCATGTCTATAAAATGGGAAGCAGGAGAAAACTTGTTTCATAGGTGGTACAAACATTTAATGAGATCGTTGGTAGCATTTAGCCAAGTGATTAACACATAGAAATTCCCCAGTACATGGTAATTACTGTTAGGGATTCTGAGAAGGCAGGAAGAAGCAATGTACTTCCTGGTCTGGAGTGACCTGCCCTAGGCCTGCCTCTCCCTTTCCGTGAGACTTTGGAAAAGCATCCACCAAGCCTCTCTGGGGCTAACTTTCTTTAATCACCAGATTGGAGACCGCAGCCCCTGCCCATCAGCGGCTAGAAACCCGTTGTAGCTGTTCTGAACATGAGCAGACGGAGCCCACCCCTGACCCTATTCACTTGGGGTCCCTCAGGGGACTCTCCATAATAATCTTTGTCCTCACCCTCCCACTTAACTGAAAAAAACACTTGCTGAACCCCTCTCTGAGGTAGTCACTGTGCCAGTGCTTCAAAAGCTCCCGGTAGTTCTCGGGGGCCTGCTCTGTGCTCCAAACCATTCACGGCACCTGTGACTTGCACAGCTGCTGCACAGCCCGGAGCCCAGCGTCCCTGCCCTGCAGATCCAGACTGGGTGCCGGGCTGTGAGCTCTTCGGTGACATGCTGACGGTCACACAGGAAGACCATGCGGCGGCAGTTTGAGCCCACCTCTTTCTGCCGCCAACACTCATCTCTGACTCCCTCCATCTCATCACTCCCTGTGAACACACAGGGTCTGCGTGGGAGCTCAGCGCTGTTGTCATTTCTGGAAGTCAGCAACCAAGAGTCCCAGACTTCAGTACCTTGGCCAACTCCCTTCCGCACCCGGTTCCACACTCAGGTTCCTCTGACCCTAGAGCCCGGGTGGCTCTAAGGGGGGCCTAGGCTCCCTCCTCACCCAGGGCCCCTCACCCCCAGGACTTAGGTGGCTTTCAGTCCTAGGCTCTGCTTTCCTGTTTTCTTTGTGACCCTCTGTGTCCCCTGAAAGAGCCCCTGGTCTCCAGCAACTCTCTAGTGGGGAGTTGTGTGACTTGTGGAGTTGCTGTGCGGGGCGGCCCGGTCTGGACCATGGTCCTGGGGACTCAGCTCTGGAATGACGTCAGAGGTTGTTTAGGGAGTCACAGAGCCCATGCACGTTCTCCAGCCCTGGCCCTCACCTCTACAGGCCAAACAGCGCCTGCTCAGAGAGCCTGAGTCGGACCCTGGCTGGAGCAGCAGAAGCCAAGCCCCGACACTCCTGCAGAAGGAAGGTGAGGACTGAGGACAGGAGGGTGGCGGAGGGAGTGGCAGAGCACAGTGAGATGCACAGCTGGCCCCGGGGGTTGAGGAGCCCCGTGTGGGGGTCTGAAGAAGGGGACTGAGAGATGGGTTGGTACAGACAGTGCCTGTCCCTCAGCTGCCGGAGCTGGGGGTGGGGGGCAGTCACCCTGAGCCTGGCTGGCCACGGACCAGCCTCCTGGCCCACTTTGCTACCTTCTCATTAGATGGCGGCTGACCCCAGGAGGCAAGAACAGCTGAGGGAATTTGGGAGGACCTGGCAGCAGAAAGGGGAACAGGGGACAGAGGTTGTTCCCTTGAAATCTCGGGGCTTTTAGCACTGGCTTCCGAGTGGGGAGCTGTTAGAAGCCCTCGGCCTTATAGGATGAAGAGTTCTTTCCCTGGTGGTGGAACGGGAAGGGGTAGAGGAGATGCAGAATGGTTGGAAACTCCCTGGGGACGATAGAAAGAGTGACACAGAATAGAGAGAGAAGGAAAGAGACCGGGGAGAACCAGCGGCACCCCCACCTTGTCCCTACGGGAGAAGCAAAGCTGCATCTTTAGGGGCGTGGGCAGGCGTGCTGGGGGGGAGCAGTTGGACTCTGTTGCACAGGGACAAGTCCCGGCTTTGTCTGGGCTCTTTTGGAAATGGAAGGAGCCAGGCAGGGCTTCTTTAGGCCAGGTGCCCCCCTTCTCCCCTCCCAGATCCAGGGGCTCTCATCCTCACCCCAGTCCCTCCCAACTGCTGGCTCCAGACCTGGGAGAAGCTGCTGGTTCCTGGACTGTGATTCCCAGGAAGGTGCGCTGCCAACTTCAGCCTCTGCCTCACAGATGGGGAAACCGAGGCCCCGGCAGGGCGTGGCCCGGGTTTGTGTAGATGAAACTGGGCGCAGCTCCTTCACCAGCCAGCCTGGCCCTTCAGGTCACGGCAGCCTGAGAGCCCACTGCTTCCTGGTTACCCTGGGGGGCGGGCCAGGCACCTGGGTTCCCTCCCACCCCCCAGCCCCGCACCAACAGGTGACTTTCTGGGGGGACGTGAGGGAGTGTGAGAGGAAACAAGAGTGGGGCAAGGGCAGGGACATTTGTTAGGGGCCTCCTGAGGGCAGGCGTTTTATGTCCTTGCCCTTTTGGCTCACCCCCATCATGGGGCAGATGATATAACTGTTTCACCGGTGAGGACAGTCGGACTCAGAGAGGGTAATTAAATTGCCCAAGGTTACTCGGTGGGTGGGTGGCTAAAAAACAGGATTTGAATCCAGATCTGGCCCCAAAGTCTGGGTTCTTTCCTGTCACGGTGTGTTTGGGATTAGGAAGAAAAGGCTAGAGAGCAGCTGTTGAGGTAGGCCAGGAGTGGGGGGTTGGTGGGTCTCAGTGTGAAGCCTGCTTTGTCTTTAACACAGTGTGAGGCTGGGCTCCCTTCGGGAGCCACATGGGGGTGGAGTGACTGTGAGGGGTCTTCTGCATGTCTGGTGAGTGAATGAATGAGAAAGCAAGGGAAGGTGTGAGAGAGAAGCCCGGTTACTCTAACTCGGGCGTAAGGCTGCATGCCCCCTTCCACTGGGCACAGAGCCCTACGGGGGCCCAGCCCCTGAACCTCTGCCCCTCCCAGCTCACCTAAATGAGGTCCCCCAGCCTTCCCGACCCACCACTTGGAGGGCAAGAAATGCAGCTGATAGGTGCTGGGTGGGGGTGCACATGCTGGGGCCCCCATTTTGGTGGCTGCCTGCCACATGACAGCGTCCCCTGCCCTATGAAGTCACCCTGAAATCTCTCTTTCCAAGCTAGGTTAGTTTCTGTTAATTAAACCAATTGTTGGACATAATGCCCATCCCATTAACATGTCTCCCAGCTCTATTAATCACCCAGGTGGCGGAGGAAGGGGATGGGAGGTTCTGTTGCGGGTGGGCAGTCCTGAAAACCAAGCCGATCTGCCTCATGGAGAAGGGAAGGGGCCTGAGCTACTCTTTCCTCTTCGGACGTTTCCCTCTTGGAAACTTCCATTTCAGCTTCAGAATTCCTGCAAGCCGGCTGTGGGCACGTTCCACCGGCTCCCATGAATCCTTTGGCCACTCTGACCCTTGGGACCTCTTCCCCCTCAGCTTCCCCAGGAGGCCCTGGGGTAGGGCCGGGGAGAATATAGAGGCGACTGAGTCTGAGATTCGAGATTTGTGAGGTTAGACAGGAAGTCTGGACTGGGTGAGGGTTCCTGTGATTCCGGGGTGATTCCTGCCCCGCCCCCGCACACCTGTCCCAGTGCTGCCCCCTCTGTAGCTCTTTGAGGCCAGATGGGACTCTCCAGAATCTCCCTTCTCTCAGGCCTTCCTTGGGGTGGGGGAAGGTTGGTCCTAGAGGCAGATGCTGGGCCCGTGCAGGGATGCTGAGACTCGGGTGGGCTTCCCCTCTTGCCTTCTGTCCCTTCCTCCCAACTGGCCCTGCCTCCTCCCCACAGCGGCAGGGCCAGCTGGGGCAGGGAGGCAGCTGGGGTGGGGCCAGTAGAAGGTGCATAAATCATTATTGGCGAAGACCTCAGCCCTGAGCCGCCGGGTGGAGGCTGCTGCTCACGGTTCAGGCCAGGGCATAAATCATAATTCCCCTACAATAGATCCTTTTGCAGCCGCCATCAGGAAAACTGTGTTGGTTTTATCGATTTTTTGACACGGGGGCCTAGGCAGCGGGCGGCTCCTGAATCATTATGAAATGAAACTGATTAGGAATTCATGGAATACTAAATAAACTTTACGAGCCCGTTGTAAGTTTTTTGATGCATGGGGAGCGGAAAATGAAAACTAATGATATAAAAATTACACAGCGTGCTGAGTATTATTATACCGCTATTGATTTGTTTCAAACTGTACATCAAAATCGAAGAGGGCTGGGCGGCTCCTGCAGCGATGCTGGGGATGTTGGGGCTCACCAGGACTGGAAGACTTTTTTTCCCTTCTATTTTTATTTATTTCTTTTTTTCTTTTTCTTCCCTCTAGCCTCCCTGCTCTGTGATCTGACTCTCTTCTCCCCATCCCGCTTCTCCAGGGAGGTCCCAGAGGGTCGCCTGATCTCCTACCCACAAGGCAGTTTTCTCCTCATCTTGGACCCCAAACCCGGCCTGGCTCAACTTGAATTCCTTGGTCTCTACTATTCTTTCTTTCTGGAGCCTCATTTTTATTCTGTGAATTCCTCATTTTCCTTCTGCCTTCTCCCAGTTTTTTTTTTTTTTTTTTTTGAGGGGCAGGAGGGGTGGAAGGACAGCGAGCTCCTTGGAAAGGAGTTGATCTGTTTCCTGTCAGCCCCTTACTGTGTGGCCTTGGGCACGTTGCTGTGCCTCTCTGAATATCAGAAAGATTGGGCTCAGTAGATCAGAGTTCCTCAAAGGTGAGCTGTTGACATCTTTCATGTCATCTTCAGTGATTATCAAAAATCCTAATTCCTGGGCCCCTCCTTAGATACACTGACTCCAATTTCAAAAGGGGAGTCTGGGAATCATTTTACTAAGTTTCCCGAGTGACTCCTGTGTCCATTCCATGTCAACTAGCCTATACCCATTCACCTGAAGTGACATGTCTGGACCACTAATCCCATTGTGTTGCGAATAATGCCTGCCCTATGAGTCAGCTCTTGCCATCTATGACGATATAACAAACAATTCTTAAATTTCAGCAACAAAAATTAATTTTTTGCTCATGGTACAGATCTGCTGTGGGTTGCTGGTGGCTCAGCTCTATATGTTTTCATTCTGGAGTTCAGGCAGAAAAAGCAGCCCCAATCAAAGACATGTTATTCTGGTAGCAAAAAGAAAAGAACAAGAAAGATGGCAGAAACTTGTGATACTCTTAAAAACTTGTGTCCAGGTTTTGTTTGGACTTGGCATATGTCACTTCTGCTCTGTTCCATCAAAAGGAGTCATACAGTCAAATCAATGGAATGGGAAGTATACTCTTTCCACAGGGATGGGTACCAGGGTGAGGTCCTGCAGGGGTGGGTGGGGAGAGGAGGCAGTAGATCCTGTCATAGGCTGTAGCATACCTTCCTGGAGGTAGTCTTGGGTCCAGATTTTGGGTCCACCCCAAAATCTGGGGTCCAGAGTCTCATTGGGCTGGGCTGGGGAAATTTGGCCTGGTGCATTAGGAATGGTGCTGCTACTTCACTCAGTTATGTCCATTTTGCACAATCGTATCTCCGTGACAATTGTTCCCTGACCTCTCTCTCTACCCACTTGGAGACCCTGGCCTTCCTCTTGGGTGTCCTCAGTGGGCGTGACTTGGCTCTGTCTCTAAGGGTCTATGTTCCCTCTATTTCTGCCTCCCTGCTGGGGAGGGCTGTCAACACCCACCCTGGCTCCTCAAAGGAAGCCCTGTAAAAATTAGGGTCCTTTTACGAATTGTCCTTTCTCCACTAAATTTAAAGAGTAAATTTAGATTTTCTGAAAGTGGAACACACTCAGTAGCTTTCTTTTTAGCAAGTGTCTCAGTTTTTCACAAGGGCTAGCCCATAAAAGTTATCTCTTTGGCTAGTATTGTTCTTATGTTCATCTTTACATCGGCCTAGGTCTCAGAGAAGTCCAACTCTCCCCTGACACACTGCCTGTCATTCCCAGAGCAACATTCCCGCCTGGCTCTGGGCATGCGGGGTGGTGTTCTCAGGAAGCTCATGTCTGCTTGTGTCCAGGATCCCTTGGGAGACCCACTGTGTTAACGTAGGCCTGAGGGGTGTCAGTGGCACAAGCCAAGCCCTCGGGCTCCTCAGCATCTCTGAGGACTCAGAAACACACCCACACAGACACCAAGTATACTCTCTGCTTCCAGGCCTATTTAGAATCAGACAAAATGGATCCCATTTTAGCCCAGAAGGACACAGGAACAAGAGTCTTAAGGTCTGAGCTCGAATCTCAGTTCTGCCCCTAATTGGATCTATGACTTTGGATATGTTATTTTTCTAAAAAATGAAATTTGAACTCAATCCATCTGGGATTCCTTCCAGGGGATTAGAGTGAACAGCAGTAACACACTGGAACTATTCCTACAAGATATTGATACCTATATCAGTTCCAACTCATTTCAGTGTGGGGAAAGCGACTGATAGAAATCTAAACTCATATTGGCTTAAGCAAAAGCTAGGTGATTGACTACTGAAGGGCGTCTTCAGGTACAGTGTGGTCTAGAATTTCAGTCAACAAACTGAGCCTGTCTTGCCTTCTTCTAGGCTGGCCTCTTTCTTGGGCATGCTCTCTCCTCATGGTGGTAAGGCAGTTGCTGGTGGTACCAGGCCCGCATCCCAAAGGTTCAACAAATCAAGTGTCTCCTTTTCAATAGTAACAGTGAAATTCCCAAAACCAGATTTCACTGGTCTGGCTTAGGTCCCATGCTTACCTAGTCATATCATGAACCAATCATCTTGCCAGGAGTAGGGGGTGGGTATTTGGGGTCTGAAGCCACCCCTGGAGCTAGGGACCGGCCTCTGGCTCTGCAGGACCACATGGACTCACAGTGAAAGAGCAATGCAGGCTCCAAAGCCAATTTGAGGAATAGTGTCTAAAGAGAGATTCTAGTCAGTCAAAACTATAGACGTCCACTTAAGTCCTTGAGGTCAAAGGCAAGATCAGCAGGCAGGGTGGGGGCAGAGTAGGTGAGGATCTTGTAGCCCTAAGTCATGCCTAGAATTTTGCAGAAAGCTGGGATAAAGCCCAAGCCTGGGGGAACTCGGAGACAGCAGCCCTGTCTTCCCCACCAGCATCCTCAGTTCTGTGTAAGCGCAGCTGGGGAGTGGTGAGCAATGCTGGTCTCAAGGTTACACCCGGGTTCACATCCAACTTTACCTCTTCTCAGCAATGTGGCCCTGAGCGAGCCCTTACTCTACTCCAGGCTGAGTTTCTGAGATTGAGTGAGAGAAGGTGTGCTGGCTCCACCAGAGGAGCTGCTCAGGTAAGACTCATTTGTCCTCTGGCCCGAGAGGCCACAGAACTCATCCTCGCTTCTCAGTTGACATGCCGGCTGGGTCCTCCCCTCTGGTCTTTGACCCAGGCCAGGACCATATCACATTCATGGTGGTTCACTGCCTCGGCCCCTTACCTGGCACACAGTCTGCCATCCACAGTGGCTGCGGAATGGAGTCATGGGGGCTGGTGGGTGAGCTCCACGGGTGGGGCGTGGATGTGGCCAGGCCCCCTCAGCCTGTGCTCTATCCCAGCTCACTCTCTAGTGTTCTTCACATCCGCACCCAGTTCCCAAAGTGTAGTGAGCGCTGTGGATTTTACTGACGTTTTCACGGGCAGAGGGGAGCAGTGACGTCACACTTCAAACCAACCCCCCGGGCTTCTTTCTGCTCTCCTCCCAGAGAGCACTCTTCCTCTTTCTAATCCCAGGTTTTAAAAAGAAACCAAAACTCAACCCTCACTATGTATCCACGCAGTAAACAAGTCTGATAGGACGCAGACTACGGGAAGTCTCCCCAGGCTCCCCCTGGCTGCAATGGGCCCACTTAACCCCACCTTTACCCTACAGCCAGCCTCCCCGGTGTCTGTGCCCCTGAATGCCCAACAGGGCCCTCAAGCTGCCTCCCCCCTGCCCCGTGTTGATATCCTGAGGCTCAGAGAGGGCACGTGACTTGCCTCATGTCACACAGCCTCTCTTCCAGGATGCATGGGGGCAGAGGCATCTAGCTTTGCCACCATCCCCATGCCCATTTGACCCTGTGTGTGGGAGATGTGGGATGCGGCAAGATTGCTCCCAGCTGGCAGGCTCCCCTGGTGGAGTTTGGGGTGCTACACACATTGAATTCAGATGTGACTGTGAACAGGGCCTTCATTCATTTCTGACCATATCGACTGCGGAATTGAGTGCTACAAGTAAGAAGGAGTTTAGCTATTATTCTCCTACTGATTTGATTTAATGTTTGGTTTATTCCTGTCCCTCACCCCCTCCTCTCCTCATCAGTTTGACATTTGCATAGTGTTTCCCTGCGGTTTTGTTGAACAGGGATTTTCTGGTAACTCCCTGCTTTGACTTGAGTGGTTTTATTCGGGGGAGTGTGGAGACCGCTGAGGCATCTTCCTTCCCTACCAGGAACTCAGTTTCCTTGCCACCTGTTTCAGGAAGGGGCACACAGGCAACCAGATTGCTCTGGCTCTTGACCTTAGAAGGTTCTCTGTGCCTAGAGGCCTTCAGGTGTTTGAGTGTCCCGGGTGGGTGGGGCGGTGTCTCATGTGCTCCCAAATAAGTCTGCCCCAGCCCCCCCACTCAGCCCCCCACACTGGGTGACCTCTGCCCTTCCACCAGGCAGCTCTGCCAACACCTCACTCTGAACCCTGAGGGTGTCCGAGCTGCCCGGAGGTGAGGTAGCACGTTCCCAGGATGGAGCTCCGTCCCCTCTGCCAACTGGTGTGCCTCTTGTTCGAGGGTGCCCCTGGCAGGGTTGCTCAGGCCTCGGAGCTCACAGAAGACCTGCTTGTCCTAGTTCAGTGTTACCAGAAGCAGACTGGAGACAAAGTCGAATGGTAGTGGGGTTTTGGGAAGGTGAAAGGAATTCTGGGAAGGATTCCCCTGTGGATAGTTGAGCTTAACTGCTCTGTGGGTAGTTGTTCAGTTTAGCCAACATGCCTAACCCCTGGCATGAACACCCCATGGACGAGAGAGGACTAAGCTGCGAGTCCTCCCCACCAGCAGGTTGTCCAGCCAAGGGATGGGTCCAGTTGGACTGGGAGCTCTTCAGTAAAAATATGCAGGATCCGGAGGCCCAACTCCTGAGCCTGGACCCCTGCGCCACTGACCCTAGAGTGGAGCTAGAACCAGTGGGATGAGGGTACAGGGAGGCACCAAGGAGCTTGAGAGAGGCTGACACGCAGGCCAGCGCATCAGTGGTCAGGGGCTGAATGGCCACTTGTCTAGGAACGCCAGCGGCAGGAGGCAGGGAGCCGCACGTATTAAACGCCTACTGTGGGCCAGCAGGGACACGGGACTAGCGTGCAAGCTCCTAAAAGCCGGGGCCTGTGTTTCATTTCCTTCGCATTCTCAGGGCCTAGCGTCGTACTTGGCTCCTGGTGTAGAACTCAGAATAACAGGAAAAATAGCTACCATTTATAGTCACCTATTAGACACTAAGTTCCTTGTATCTATTAGAATGAATCCTTGTGACCACCATTCATGGTAGGTGCTATTATCCCCGTTTTACAGATAAGGAAACCGAGGCTTGGTGGGGTTAATGACTTGCTGGGGTCGCACATTTAAGTGGCAATGTGAGGATTTGAACTCAGGTCTGTCTGCCTTCTCAAGTCCTTGGTTTTCCCCCTCCTTTGTGGCACGTCCTTGCACTGGGAGGGAAATTAGACTACGGATGTCCTTGGAAGGCCCTCCAACTTGTGAGGTTCGGTCTTATTAGCCTCAACCCCCCTCTACCCCCCACCAACTGCAAAGAAAAGGAAAAGTCCTTTCCTCCTCCTCAGGTGGCGCGTGGTGGATTACTTAGCGCTTGACACGGCGTGTCTCTGTGTCACTGTTCCCGGGCGGAATTAAATCAGGACAGGAAAATATTAATTTGGAGTTGGGGATGGAGGCCGCTCCTTTCCAATTACTCTCCACCCCGTCAGGCTTATCCTGGCGCAAACAAGGAAGGAGGCTGGATTAATTGCTTTGGACTCTGCCCCACTCCAGTCCCAATTACTGGGCCGGCTTGGCTCCCAGCATTATGAAGCACACTGCTGTGCAGGAAATTGTGTGAAATTTTAACGGATTTTCAGACGCAATAATGGAGCCCAAGATTCGAGGCCAGGCCAGCATTCGCTGGGCGGCTTGGGCCCTCTGTGCCTCAGCGGAGGTTAAGCTGTTTGGGGTTTCTTTGTGTATAAAGGGATCACCCAGTTAACCCCACAGCCCAAGCCCTCCAGGACTGTTCAGACCCTGAGCCCACAGAGCAGGATGGGTCCTGGGGACCAGGGGGTCCACTGCCTCCATGGCAATAATGACAACATTTTCTGAGTTTCCACATGTGCCAGGGGCTAACCTGCAACATCTGTAAAACTCTCTCTTTGAAGGCTTCTTATTTTTCTCTGGCTTTCAGCGGAGGAAAAGAGAAACAAAGAGGTTAAGTAATTTGCACAAGGTTACCTGGTTACTTAGTGGCAAAGACAAGTTTTGAACCCAGGTCTGTCTCCAAAGCTACCCTATTTTCCGGCAGCACTGCCTTCTTCCTTCATCTTCTTTTTTATTGTAATATTTCCTTTATTTATGCATACAAGAACTGGGTTGTAGACCAGAGGTGTGAGGCGGTGAGAGGATTCACCAGAGACAGAGTAGGGAGCAGAACAGGCAGATCGACTGAAGTACACTGCTGAGGGGAGCAGCGGGTGAGGCAGGAGAGGTCTGCTGCGCCATGTGGGAAGCTCCTTGGCTGCAGTGGCTGCGGACAGCTTCATAGTGCTGAGACTTAACCCCTTGCGCCGCCAGGGAGGCCCTTCCTTCAACTTCTATCTCTTCTTCTTAAAGGCACATTGGAAATGTGTCCTCCCACCACCCTTGGGCTCCTAGGGTACAGGATCCTTTCTCATCTGTCTCTATCTCAGCCATTGTCAAGGTGGCTGGCTGACAACAGGTGCCCACCAGAGGTCTGTTGAACTGCACTGACCTTGGCCGGGCACCTGGACTCCGGAATTTACCAATAGAATGAGAGGGGTGGGTTTGTGCGACGCAGAGCCACCTCTGGGTCCATCAGTAAAAGCCCCATTTGAGCCTGTGTGGCGCCCACTAGAGGGTGTGGGGAGGGGGGTGTCCCCAGCCCCGGTGTGGGACAGGCGCTGTCTAGCTGCTTCTCCACTGACTTTCTGTCCATCTCGCCGTGACCGTGAGAGGTAGGTGGCATCGCCACCTCTGAGAGCTGTGGAAGTGACACTCAGAGAAGTGAGTGGACTTGTCTAGGCTCCCACAGCTAGAGGAGGATGGCCTGGTCCGCCCAAGTTCAGACCCTCAGGACTTCGATTTGCCTTGTGGAAGAGCCAGAAAGGCCTGGGGTGTGGATTTTCCACTCCAGGGTTTCCATGTCCCCTAAAGCCGTGGCACCCGCAGTTTCAACAGTACACACACTCCTACCCACATGTTTCATGTGTCAAGCTGGTTAACATGGACGTGCTCTGGGAAGGAGGGAACTGGGACCCTGCATGGCTGCAGAGGAGTTGGGGAGCGAAGACAGAGCTGGCAGGAACGGTGACTGGCATGGAGGAGGTGACAGAGGAATGGAGCTTGGGGAAGTGAGCTCACAAATCTCAGATTCTGGTGGGATCACCACCGGGAAAGAGAATTGGACTTATATGATGGGGCTCAAAGAGAAGGCCCCCAGGGAGAATGAGGGTGGAGGAGTGAGAGAGAGGCTCCCGGTGATCAACATTAGCTGTCCAATTCTCACCTACCCTTTTTAGTAAAAGGAGAATTAATTATGTGTGGGGGATGCCCCCTTAATGGCCGTCATTTAGTTTAATTTAAGAAACAGGCCTCTCCGCACACCCCCTCAGCCAGCAGCATCACCATTGGCAGCTGATTGATGAATGGCCTTCTTCTGGATGCAGGGGAGCAGTGATTCTCAAACTGGAGCCTACCTCAGAGTCTCCTGGAGGGCTCATTTGAAAAATGGTTGGCTCAGACCCACCCCTGGGTGGTGTCTGGTCATTTGCATTTCTAACAAGTTCCCAGGTAATGCTGATGTTACTGGTCTGCAGAGCCAGACAGGGTTTCTTGCAGCACCAATGCAGCACTTGAAGACTCCATCCCTCACCATGCCCCCCAGGGGGCCGCTAACATAGGAGGGGCAGGGGGACGGGACATAGCTGTCTTGAACTCTTACTGCCCCCCCCCCCAGTTCACCCACTTCTCCAGTGCTGTGTAAGACAAGTGCATTTTCTCAGTATCTGTTCCTCTGCTCTGGGCATTTCTGTTCAGAGAGCGATGGAGGAATACCAAGGGCCCGATTCCTTGACCACTCCATCTTAAGCTGGATTCTGGGGCGCTCACTTGCTTCATTCTCAGCCCCACGCCCAGATGGACCTGAGGGGACTGGATCTTCTCCTGCAGGCCCTCCGCCCCTGCCCACCAGGTGAGAGGTCAGGCAGCCAGCGCCTCCGGAGGCCTGGCAGTGGCAGGAAGGGGCCTACAATTACAGGCCTAATTGTGGGCCACGGGTAGCCCCCCACCCATTGATTCAGCTCTGCAGGCTTTGCCACAACTACCATCCAGAGAGCCTGTTTGCACCTGTGTCAAGGCGAGCTCAGGAAACCCAATTAGCTAGTTTGGTGTTTTATAATTAGGTCCTTTAGAAGAATTCATAGGTGGTGATAATAAGCCTATTTAGAAATCGGTCAAGCTCTGGGGGAAGTTGAAGGGAACCGTCTACCTCTGTGCACATGTGCTTTCCCTTTTCCCTCAGTTTCTCTTCCCTCCACTTTCTCTATTCCTTTCTCCTGCCCTCTTTCCCATTTGCATCCTCTAAGTTCCTCTGACTCCGCCACCATCCGAAACGCTGAGACTTTTTGTTTGCTACTCCATGTCAGGCTGTGGTGCACATTAATTCAGCCAATCCCCACAACCCTCAGAAGGGGGACAGTCATCATCCTCAATGGACAGATGAGGAGACAGGTGTGCAAAGAGGTGGAATGTCCCCTCTGAGGCTACAGACCCTTAAGGAGCTGTGCCAGTGGTTGAGTGAGCGTGGACTGACTTCTTCCCTCGCCAAAGCCTCACTTTGCTCAGCCTGCATTGCCCTGTCCACCCACAGCCCTGGTCTTCCTGGCTCCAGGGCTCCCACCAAGCTGGCTGAGCTGAAATTTTACAAAGCATATTCCTGTTTTTGCAGAGAACAGGTGCCAGCATTTTGGATATAACTTCAGTCGATTCTCTAATGGATGAGGGCTATACATTTTGTTTCTCTAGCGGCTCTTTCCACTTGGATTTCTACCAAGTAGATGGTAGGAGAGCTTGAATGCTTCCCTCCCTCCCTCCCTCCCTCCCTCTTTTCTCCTTTCCTTCCCTCCCTTTCTCCTCCCTCCCTCCCTCCCTTCCTTCTTTTCTTCCTCCCCTCTTTCCTCTCCTCTCTCCCTACCTACCTGTATCAGGGTTGAAGTTCCAGAGGTGAAGTCAACCAGTTTCTAACTGAGGGGCCTAAGGGGTCTCCTAATGCCTCCATATCTGCATAGCACACCCCAATCTCTGTTATCACCCCACATGCTTTCTTCATAGCACTTGTCATAATATGACATTCTCCCAAAGATTTGTTCATTTCTTCATTTACCTATTTATTGCCCATCTCTCCCCCTAGCAGGCAAGTGCCTATGGGGCAAAGGTGAGTCTACATGTATCCTACACCCTGGGAGCTGTATCGTTTCCTAGCACAGAACAGGATTCAGTTAATAGTGTTGATGAATGAATGTCTTGAATCTGAGCTTTCATTTACTTATCCATAAAATGGGGACAAAAATATCTCCTCCACTGGGTGGTAAAGGGCCTGGTACACAGCAGGTGATCCATAGATATTGGTGCCCTCTCTCCAGGTAAGCGCTCCCTTCGGGTAAGCACAGTAGGGCTCAGAGAAGTTCTGCTGCTTTCCATTTGATGACTCCTCTTTTTAATAGTGCAAATTTTTTTTTTCTTTAAAGCAGAAAATGAACCCTCCAAGATTGATCTACTTTGGAAAATGGGTGTTTTTGTTTGTATAGAGCATTCTTAAAATGGGCAAACTGAATGTGTATAACTACAGAAATGTATAAATGTATATATTAGTTCCTTGTTACAGCAGTTCATGATTATGTAGATTCTGAGAGAGTAGGTTCAAATTATGCCTCCTTGAAGCATAAGCACATGTGCAGAGTTATTGAAGTCAGATGTGGGGCGGTTGTTACTTGGCACGCCTGGCGGAGAGCTCTCCCTGGTGACAGAGCTAGGTTTGCATCTAGAATCTTCCACTTACTAGTTGTATAACCATGGACAAGTTATTAACTCTCTCCAAGACTGAGTTTTCCCTTTTGTAAAGTGGACAGGGATGATATTTTTACCTTTCTTAAAATGTAACAGTCTTTTTAAATGAGACCATGAGATCAAATATTCATTCAGTGAAAGGTTATTGAACACCTCCTGTGTACCCAGCCCTGCCCTGAGCTCTGATGATTCAGATATCAGACATTCAAGGGGGGAGATAATGTATATGAAGTTCTTGAGACAGGGCTCAGTAGGAGATGGCCAGGAGAGTGACAATGTGTGCAGAGTGACTCAACAGTGACACGGCTTTTGGGTATAGGTTCATGCCCCCATAGCCTCTTCTTTGGGAGAAGATGTACACATGACTGAATACACCTTTACAGCATTGACCTTCAGTGGGAGTTGGATCTGCTCCTCTTTCATGCAGCGGGGTTCTTTGTGTGTTTTAGGACTGGGTGGGTGGGAGGGAACATGTGTCCAGTGGAAAGGTTGCAATCTTACCTTTCCTTGTCCTCGTTCCTGCACAACCTTTACCTGCTCTCATATGCACTCTTCACCTTTCACTTGAGCCCTCCCTGTTTCCTCCCCTCACACTGTTTTCTTCCTGTCCCTGCAAAGTACACCCATCTTTCAAAGTCCTCCATCCTGAAGTTGTCACTATACAGTCAGCTGGAAGAAATCCCTCCCTCGACTCTTGACTTTTCTCCTCTCTCATGCTTCTGCGTGTTTTGGTTTCTCTGCTGGCCACGAACTCCTTCAAGACCAGACGTTGTTCTGTTCAGCTCTGCACCCTCTGCACCCCATGGCTTTACTTGAGATAGGTTCTCAACAAACATTTCTTAGGCAATTAAACAAATGTATGGCTCAGCAGAATTTTTTAGAATGACCAGACTTTATTTTCTGTGAGGCTGGGAGATCTGAAGTAGGGGTCCCATATGGAGTAACATTTTTTTGCCCTGCCTGTGCTCAAAAACTCCATGTGTCCTGTGCAACCTGCCTCTCTGTGCATCTCACATGCATCTATGGGCTTAGGAGTTGTCTTGGGTGTGTATGTGGGGGGGTATGGTGGCAGCCCAGTGCCCAGTGATGGATGAGGGGGGTGGAGGTGACTTTCCCAGGGGAAGATTAGCGCCTGGCAGCTATGATTTGTCTCGTGCCCTCCTGTCCTTTTGCTGGGCCCCACTGCAGAGTCATTCATTACAGAGGCTGCTGTCACAGGACTGGGGGCAGGGACTGAGCAATGTGTGTGTGTGGGGGGCTGGACCCCTCCTCCAGAGAGTCTCATGCCAGAGCCCAGAGCCCACTCCATGGGCATGCTTCAGCCCTCTTGTGAAGAAGAGGAACAAGTTGTAACTCACCTTCTAGACATAGCCCTGCTCCCAGGGGCAAAACTGTGTGATAGGGTGAGGAGGGGTGTTCATTCATTCATTCACTTGGCAACTAATTTCACTAAGTGCCAAGCATACCTGTTCTTCCTTTTCAAGGAACTCACTATTACTGGAGGAAGGTGGGCAGGTAAATAGACAGTGCAAGGAAGGTAACAGGCTCGTGAGACAGGTGCCCTCCAGCCTGGGCTCTGAGGGTAACTGAGAAGCCACAGGGAATGTGGAAAGAGCACTGAACTCAGAGACTGAAAACTTAGACTTTAGTCCTGGCTTTATTATTTATTAGTGTTGTGGCATTGAACAAGTCACTTAAAACCTACTTCAGCCTTAGTGCCACATCTATAAAATGGGACCGATGCTATGCCTCCAACATGGGCTTGTTTAAAAAGCGAGAAAGCTGTCAATGTGCTTTTTAAACTGGAAGGTGCAGGATAGGCGTATGGAATTGCTTCCTTTATCCTGCCACAGGGGTTTTGTGTGTGGGGTGGGCTGGTAGGACAGTGGAAGGGGTAAAAAAAGAATACATTCTCTACTCCCTGTATTTATATAGCTTGCTACACTTTATAATAGCTTCACACTCTATATTTCTTGATCCTTACAGCCACCTTGCAAGCCAGGTCAAGGGACGCATTTTTAACTCCTGTTCTGTAGGGCAGGAAGAAGCTCGGAGTGGATGGTTTGCCCAAGGTCACTCAATAAGTGGATGAGCTAGGACTGAAATCTGGTTCTTGCCAATGCTCAGGCAAGAGTGTGTTCTACTCCTTTTTTCTAAACATCGGAGTTCCTCCTCTCTATTCATCTCTGGTCCAGTCTGGGTGACATTACCCCCAGTTTCTGAAACCCCCAGCCCATGAAAGGATGCCTTTCCCATTCTCCACACCTTCATAGTGCCAATTTGTGACCACTTTCGGACAGAATATTAGGGGAGAGGATTACCAGAGAGGGATCTGTGGGTTTGAGAGTGTTAGAGGGAGCTAAGAGGGCAAATTGACATTTTCTAAGAGCCCTTATCCAAATCTGGTATGCCCAGTGCTAAATTAGTTAGGGAGCACACCAGGAAAAGAATAGATTGAGGATAGAGGATTGGAAGGAGAACAAAAAGTAGGGAAGAAAGGGAGAAAGAAATAAAAACTGCAGTGGGAAACTTTAATAGGGAATAAGGGGCAGGAAAATGGGGTATGAGACATGAAGAAAGCTGGGATAGACGAGGAAGGAGAAAAAGGGGAAAGGAGGGAGGCCTAAGAAGCTGGGGAGGACGTGGGGGAGGGCCAACAGCTCTGGCAAGGGGTGGGAGATTGAAGGCTGAATCGCAGCAGGCTGTGGAGGAGAGGAATAAGTCATAAACGCTGTGGGAGCAAAGGTCAAATATAGACTGATGGCTCCATTGTTTCCCAGCCTGTGAGGAGGACCCTGTTGGGGGTTGCTGAGATGCTTAACCCTTCCCTGCCCAGCATTTTGATGGCGAGGCCAGCACTGGGATGCAGAGTGAGAAAAACACCTGTGTTTCAGGGGTGAGAATTGGGGGGTTGAATTTAAGGTTGAACAGGGACTCCTCAAGTTTGGAAAAGTGGACTCAGGAGTCTTCTTCACTTGAATTCAAAGGAGGAAAATAAAAGAGAAATATGCCACTTATCTTTTTCTACTGACAGTGGTCCACTTTTCCATCTCTTTGGGGGATGGATTTCCTAGGGGAGAAGGAGGCTTCACGGTTCTTGGGTAACACCTACCACCTCATGTAGTTCCTAACTTGGAGACTGGTCCAACAGTAGTGGTAACATTGTAGAATAAATATTTACTAACTGATAAAAACAAAATTAGTATCAATATTTATCAGAAAGGCATCAATATATATGTGTAGTGTTTATGGTTTGCATGCAACTTTAACAAACAATATCATTTCAACAAACCTGTGTTCTTGGCATTATCAAAACTGTTTACCACAGAAGAAGCTGATGCTCAGACTTGTCCATATTGTACCACACAGCAGCTTTTCAAATCCTAATTCACGGATACTTCCCTGATCCACAAATTTCCTTGGACAATATTATGGCCACTATAAGAGAAAAAAGTGGGAGATTTTCAAGAAGTATTTAGTTATTAAGTTACTTTTTGTTCATTGAGAAAGTGAAGTACAGCTGACCAGAGCGAGGGAGAGAGGATAATTTCAGTCTGGGACAAAACTTCAGCACCACGGACAGCTCCCAGACTCCCGCGCCCTTGCCCCGGGAGCCAGTCGGCTCTGCATAACCCACCTTCTCCCCGAGAGGGGTCTGTCATCAGACCCCTTGAGCCCCCCCCAGGGGAGAGCTTTGGGGGTTGGATATCGACTTCTGAAGCTCTGTAACCACCCTCAAAGACCCCCACCCCCGAACCAATGATGTATAGACTGACAAAGGACTTAATGCTGTGAATACATAAAGCGGCCGAGGCCTGAGCGGTGGAGGGTGACAGCTGCCCTTTAATGCTTGGCTTTTTAAAGATCATGGTAGAGTTCAGAAAGTATAGTCATGAGGTTTAATGATTTAATGGGGACGACTGGGGAGCAAAAATAGTTACTGCGCCCTGGGGAAAAGTGACTCCTCATACATATTACTTTAGCCTAATGGCCTATAACGCCCTCCCCCTGTGCCCGCGGGGGGAGTCACGCTACATAGCCGCTGTAATACCGAATGGCCTGATTAAATGCATATTAAACAATACTAAATTGGGGAAAAAAAGGCAGAGGCGGTGCTAAATGTATTTATTCTGTTCTGGGGAGGGAGAAAGATGTGGCTCCTTCTCCGGTATTGGTTGGAAGGGGTCCTCCTCCCTAGTGTGCACCCCAAAAGTTGTGGTACCCCATTATATTCCAGTGGGAAGTAGGAAAGACACCTCTAAAAATGGAGGGTGCTAGGCATTAAGGATCTGGAATGCCAGGACTGGGAAGGGTGAGTCAGGCCCACTGTCCCAAGGGAGCTCAGGTAGCTCCTAACTTGGAGACTTGTCCACAAACATGGTCTGATATTAATCAGTCACTATGAGAGGCTACTTTTTTGTATGTCCTGGGGCTGTTCTGGGACTTTTGGATCCACTGGGATGGTCATTTTTTTCTCTACCTCACTTCCCCACAGCCCTCCTAGTCACCAGTTTCTAAGATTTCTGACAGCTGGAATGAGAGTGCAGGTTTGGTTCTTGACGATACCTGTATTCTATAGACCATGAATCCACATTGTAATCACCTGGGACATATTTAAACTGCCAGTGTCTTTGGGTTATATCCCAGGATACTGATTCATTTGGCCTTTGGTGTGGCCTAGGAGTAGGTGTTTTTATAAAAACCACCCAATTTTGGACTCCAGTATGCATCCAAAATTGAAAATCACTTTGGTAGAGTGTCACAGTTGAGAGACAACTTTGGAAAACACCTAGTTTAAGATCTTCATTTCACACCTGAGGAGTTGAAACTCAGAGAGGTGATGACTTCTTCCAGATCCATAGGGATGGACCTCCCTGGTGGTGCAAGGGGTTGTCTCAGCACTATGAAGCTATCCACAGCCACTGCAGCACAAGTTTGATAGCTGGCCAGGGAGCTTTCCACATGGTGCAGCAGACCTCTCCTGTCTTGCCTGCTGCTCCCCTCATCAGTGTGTTTCGCTAGATCCGCCTGTTCTGCTTCCCATTCTGGTGAATCTTCTCACCCCCCCCCACACCTCTGGCCTGCACCCTAGCTCTTGTATGCATAAATAAATAAATCTTTAAAACATAAAGATCCCTAGGGATGAACCAAGCTCTTGACTTCCAACCCAGTGCTCTTCCAATCATACCCCTTCCCTTTTCAAGATAGCATGAAGAGGGCCAGTGTCAGAATCAGTGACTGAAGAGCCAGCATCCTGGCAATGCAACTTTTTGCCCCAAAGAGGGCAAGACTGAAGTGGACCAGGTGGACATAAGGCAGCATGTCCTCCCTTGGACTTGGGGAAGAGGAACTCTTTGTCTGGTCACTTGACCCCTGTCTGAAATGCTAATATATGTGGGTTTTATGATCCTAAGAACCTTCCAGGCTACCCCCCAGGCTCCCTATGTCCTGGATGACTCATGGCATTAAGAGTACAGACTCTGGAAGCAGGTTGTTTGGATTTAAATTCTGTACCTGTTACTTATTATTGGTGTAACTATGGGCAAGTTATACCCCTATGCACCTCAGTTTTCTCATCCCCCTGTAAAATAAGGATAGCAATTGCACTGACCTCATAGGGTTGATGTAAGGATTAAATGAGTTAATATAAGTGAAAGTATTTAGAATAGCACCTGGCCAATGGTAACTTCTGTGTGATAGTTATTGTTGATTTACCATTTCAAATGTACTTCCCTTGAAGCCCCTGTTATAGACTGTAATTCATCAATTCTTATATTCTGCTATTTGAGTTCCCTAAGAATGGATTCTAGGGTCTCTACCCCCAGGGATTTTATTTCCTCAGCTCCTGAATGGCTAATCCTAGTCAAGATCCAGGTGAGTTAAGGTATTTCCCTCCCAAAGAGGAGGAGAAAAAAGCCTTTTGAAACTTGAATGAGAATGGAGTACAGAGGAAAGGGACATAGTTATACAGAAACTGAGTTCCAGGCAGGATGCCGGGACAAAGACTGCCTGTGTTTTGGGGTATCTGAAATGCTTGAGAGTAACTAAGTAGATGGTGATTGGTGCCAGACTCAAAAAAGTCTACTGGTAAATGAATATTAAATAGAAAAGGGTCCTATTTCTGGCTTCCTGGGGTGCATGTGTAGACACTCATGTTTCTACTCACCCACAGGCTGCCTTTGTTGAGGGGAAGTCTCATTTCAAACTAGGTTGCTGATTTGCCTAACCTTTGGCTATGATGAACTGGTATGAACCCCGAAACCCTCCAAGGCATGGCTGCAGATCCTTGTGCTTTCCCCTGCTCTGGCAAGCACCTTCCTGGTGTTGTGGGAAGAATGAGGTTGGAGTATGGACTGAAGGCAAAGCACCACCTTCTCATGCTTATAATTTTGGGTGCCCAACATACAGAGCTCTGTGACCATGGCCTTCCCAACCTTATAGCTCGTGATCTTCCTTCCCAAGCCCCCTGTCATGGACGACAACCTGCTGTCTCTCATTCATGCTGCCCTTAGATGACTCCAGTCTTGGTTCATCCTTCTGCCATCATCGAAATTTCCCTTCTCCATTATTTCATGTCCAAATTCTGTCTACTTTTTAAAGCCCAGGTTAAATGTCATCACCTCTAGTAAGTGTCCTCTAATGAATGAACTCTCTCTACTGCTTGCACTTGTCTTTTGCTCCTGTATTTCCCTTTCTTGTTGCCCTTATTACAAATTGCACAGTTATCTGGTCTCCTCCTGGCTCACCCACTAGACTCTAAGCTTCTAGAGAGTATGGAGCCTTACCTAATCAATTTGTGTGTGCCCCATACTCTAAAGTCTAACACAGGGTTTGTCCCATAATTGGCATGTATTGTTGGATGGAGGGTTGGAGTGAAGGACTGTGTTCTTACCTACCAAACCTCACATAAGATGGCATCACTTAGCTTTCCTTAGATCTGGTCAGAAAGATTTGGAAGGGGTAAAAAAGCCCACTGGGAAAGTAAGTGGAAGAAAGCCCTCAACTACAACCCTAGACCCTTCCCTTGGGGTAGGCCAGAGAACAAACTGTAAATTTTTCTCCTTCCCATTTCACAAGCCACCCCTCCATACACTCACACACTGTCACACACAGACCTCGCTACCTGCTCTCCTAACCGCCCTCCTCCCTACTGAATTTTAAATAAATGCCCGTTAAAAAATCCTCCTCTTCCTATCCACTACACAAGCCAGACCCTCCCACCCCCAGGTCCCTGACGCTCTTAGATTTTTCTGCTGCCACGTTCCACCCTGAGCCATGTCTTCTAGTATTTTGCTTTCAAATTGTGTCTCCTGCCATTTGTGCCACATTTAAAATGCTAACAGTACAGAATGTCATTTACAGAACCGGGGCGTTTGCTCCGGAAAATTAATTTGACTTATTCCTTCTGCCTGTTCCTATCTCCAGGCCAATATTATGCTACTCATTCTACAAGAGTAATACTTAATGAATAGGACTATTAATAATGTCAAGGTCCGCGGGGGCCTGGCGGCTAACGGATAGGCGTAGACGGAAGGAACCCATCACCTGACTCCTGGTTTAATGTCCCATGAAAATATCAGGCACTGCAGTGTAATTATGGAGCAGGGAGAGGCGAGTGGATGACGACCCAGAGTTTCTTAAATATTTTTCAAATTAGTTGATGCTTTTCCTTTTGGGGAGGAGGCTGCTTATTTCCCCTCCCCTCTATTTTTAGTTCTGACCTGGAAGAGGAGGTGGACCTGTTTTTATTACACACACACACACACACACACACACACACACACACACACAGATAAAACAATGTATGATACATGTTGAGACTCTACTGGATATGAGAAGAGTGAGAAGGACTTAAATTTTCATATAGTAAGAAAAGGAAAACAAAAAACAAAAAGAAAGGAAAGAAAATGTGAAATCAGAAAATATTATTTACAAAGAGTACCCCAGAGGCCCTCTTTCCTTTCTTTGCTTCCCTTTTGCCCAGTGCATGCAGAATCACAGAGTTAACAGAGGCTTCTAGAAAGAATACGAGCCCCCTTCCTGCAGGCTCATTCCCTCCCCCCTGGGGCTGGGCCCACAGTCCTGAACACTCACGGTGAGGGAAGAATGACTCTTGGTGTATAGCTGCAGCCTGACTTATCTCAAGCCCTGAGATAATGAACCTGACTTGCTTGGCCCACTTGGATGTTTTTTAAGGTGTGCATCAGTGGGGTTGGGCGGGAACCATGTGGGAGAGAAGGGATAGGCGAGGTCAGGACTGAGGAGGAAGGAGTTGAAGCGGGGCTCCTGGGTGTCAGTGTCACAATGCTTGTGGAAGGGGATAAGTGTGTCTGCCATGCAGGGTAGTGGCGAGGCCACAAGATGATGGGTGTGAAGGGCCCGAGGCCATGGCTGGCTCATGGAGGGATCTGACCATGTCAGTCTTTTTTGCCCAGTTCACAGATGGTGCATTCAGCTTCAACAACAGCAGTAGCCAAGTGGCTCTCCGTGGTGGAGGATGAACAAAGAAAGCACACATCTTGCTCTGGGTGAGCCTGATGTGTGGGAGCTTTCAGACTATTGGGGGGAACTTCTGCCCTCAAGGCCCCCCAGACTCCTACAAAGAAGTTATGCTCCCTACACTGGTGCTTCTAGTCTTATGAGAGACAAACAGTCTCTGAGCTGAGAGGTTTTTGTAGTTTGGTGGTAGAACCTCTGTCCTTGACAGTCTCCCAATCTCATGGAAGAGTCATAGAACATATTGTGTGTGGGGGGCAGTCTTATGAGAGGGTTCCAGCTCCTAATCTGGGAGACATTCCAGTTCAATGGGAGAAACCCATTTCTCACCAGGGTGGAGGGCCACCAATCTGATCGAGGGAGCTGAGTTCCTACCCTTGAGGAGACCTAGCTTCTGTTCTCCAGGGGCTTCCCATTTTTATGGTAGAGACAAATTCTTGCTCCATGGGAGTTCTAAGTCTGGTGGGAGATGTATTATCCCTGGCATAGTAAAATTCCAGTCTAGTGGAGGAGACAAAGTATGTTTGGTGAGATTTCAGTCTGATAGAATAGTGACCTAAACAAGGCCCCTCTGATGGGACATACCAGAGACTGCCCTGAGGGAACACTCAGATTGCTGGGGGAAATAGATCCTTGGCCATGGGAGTGCCAGTATGATCAAGAAGAGACCTTCCCTGCAATGACACCCCTGGTTTTATTGAAGAGACACAGCACCCACTCTGGGGCAACTTCGCCCCTAACACCCACTCTGGGGCAACTTCACCCCTAACAGGGATGGCAGGGCTAGTAAAGGCAGTTAAACTGCAAAAACCCCAAAGAAGGAGAGGCACACGTGTCCAGCTTAGCTGGGAAGAAATCAACACAAGCCCACATAGTGGCAGATACCTTAGAAGGCTTTTCAGCACCACGGCCAGTGGCCACACAGCAGGCGAGCACCCCATTCCCACTCTGGCACTGGCTTGACATTCAGCCACCCAGTGCTTTTGTGTGTCTTTTGGTCCTCAGGGATCCCAGGCTTGAGGGGCAGGCTGCCCAGTCATGTGAAAAGCGGTAGGGCGCCTCCCTTGCACGTCTCTCCACGAGTATCTGTCTCCCCCATGCGTTGGAAGCTCCTCACAGAGATGCAGGAGTGTGTGTGACGTCTCCTGTGCAGCTGCTGGGCCAGCCCCTGAGCCCATAAAGAGGACATGTTCCCCACCTCCTCCCCTCTCTAGGGTTAGGAAGGGGGTCAAGTTTCTCTTGTGGGTGAGTAGGAACCAGACAGGTCTCTGAAGGTCTAGGAGTGTGTGTGTGTGTGTGTGTGTGTGTGTGTGTGTGTGTGTGTGTGTATGCGCGCGCATGTGTGCACATATGCACGTTTGGGGAAACTGCTGGAAAGGGGTCATCTTGTTATTAGTATCTTCTTAGGACACTGCAGGGCTGACTAGGAAAGGGACAGCCTCCCTCAGATTTCTGGCTGTCCTGCTCACTTCCCGTGCAAGGTCAGGTATGGGTCTGTATATGATCTTAAATGCTTCCCTCCCCCAATCCCCACTGGGAGTCTTGTGCAGAAATATCTGGCAGAGATTCCGAGGGGTATGTCCCATGCCAACCTAAAGTCAGGATATCAGGGGAACTACAGTTTCTCTGTGCCAGCCCTTCCTCTTCCTCTCTCTCCATCACTTAATTTGTTGCCCTTAACATCTCATGTTCACAGCCCCTGCTCCTTTCTGCCCCGGAAATTTAACAGATCCAAGTGATCAAACCAGATCTCCATTATTTCAGCCCCTACACCCCTGCTTCTCAGAAGAAAGGTAAAAGGCTTGAATGACCTGAACAAAGAGAGATACCCCATCTCCACCCCTACCTTCATCCTCATAAAAGGAAAATATGCAATCAGCAAAAAAGAAAAAAAGGCCAAATAAAAAGTAATAAAGTCATCCAATTAATACTTATTCTGATGGACTCATCAGAATTCATAGCCAGGCCAAGGAAAGGGTTCAGGAAGGGGGTCAGAGAGGACAAATATGGGGTCGCCTTCTTTTCCCTCACCCTCAGGTGAGAGTGAAAGAGCCTCCTGCCAAGTTCTCGTTTTCTCGCTTGCTCCTTTTTTTTTTTTTATGGGGCATCCTGAGTGTAAAAAATATGACTTGCCTTTATGGTGCTCCAACAGGAATGAAGCTATAAAATTATGAACAGTTTTTATGATGGCTATTCGGGGGATGCTTTTATATTGATGGTATACAGCCTGAATCTGTCTTTTTTGCATCCCACCCCCCTTCCCGGGATGGGGAGGGGAAGTCTGTGTAACTATTTTTCATGCATTTAATATATTAATTATCCGGTAAATGCTCCCCAGGCTGTGCTCGGGACATTGGAGAGTGACAGGTTCTCAGCGAGCCTCCAAAGGCAGCGCATCAGCCTGCAGTGTATTATGTCGGTGAGGTCAGGGTGGGGTTAATGTAACTTTTTATTTGCTGATTTTTCATAGGCGGGAGCAAAGCTGGGATGGAGGGAGGGAGGGAGAAGCTGGGAGAGAGGGAGGAGGGGAGGGAGGAGAAGGTACCTCAAAGCAGAGATAATGGTGAGGCAGATCTCTCCACCCCCAATTCACCTCTGTCAATGCCAGGAGGTTTGATTAGGTAGGAGAGAAGCAGTGGCCTCTCCGGCTGGCTCCGTCGCCCAACGACACACACCCCTAGTGACACTTCTGAGCTCTCCCTCGCTGCATCTTGTACACTTGAATGCAAGCACAGTTTCACCATTTGACTCCTTCTCACTCTCTGCAACCAAAATCTAGATTCTCAGACCTGGAAAAAAGCTGTAAGGTTATATGGAGAGTATCTGACCAGCTTTTCTTTGTAATTCTCAGATGGGGGCTTCTACACAGATACTTGCACACTGCCACAAGGACTTGTGAACACGCACGCTGGCTTTGCCATTGCTCTATGTTGTTCCCCCTCCTGTCACACTGACTCCTTGCCCATTCATGAAGGCCAGCTTCTGGCATTAAATATGGGGAGCAAGGAATGAGTCCTACTTGCCGTGAGTTCTCATCTGTCATGACACCACTGCCCTCAAGTTTAAAGTTGAGACCCCATCCAACCTACAAGAGGATAGCCCATGACCACCTGCACTAGGGAGAATGAAGTCCACAAGTCCAGTGTCAAGGCTCTTTGGGCCTGCGTGTGCTCCAGGTCTTCAGAAGGTGAAGGTTGCAGCTTAGACCAAACTGGGACCTCTCTGTCCTTGGCCTCCTGCCTTTGGCCCACCATCTGTAACCCCAAGAGGGTAGCATGGCTGGGTCTTTTCTGCTTTCACTGTCTGATCCTCAACACCCCACTCCTGGCTCTCCAGCCCTCTAGAGCCTTTATTTTTGTTCTTCTATCTGTTTTTTATTGGAAAAATGTTTAGTCATCCAGAAAAGTGTGGACATTGTCATTGATGTTGTGGTGATTGTCTTCTTGTTGGTGTAGACACTTTGATGTGTGAGGCAGGATGGGGCAGCTTCTGCTGAACCAGGAGCCAAGACGTGGGTACGGGGCCTCAGTGCTGCCTGTGTGTGCTGTGAGGCCGCTTTTTCCTCCACCAGAGAAGACAAAGCAAGAGCAAACACTTCCCAGCCCTGCAGACCCACCCATCCCTCACGCCAGGTGGCACTGAAGGGGGTGTGTGTATGTGTGTATGTGTATGTGCACGCACACACACACACACACACACACACACACACATGCATGTGCCCTGTCTCCCTCCAAGGGGAGAAGTCAAGAGTCTGAGTCCTAGAAATAGACAGGCCTAGGTTCAGTTCCTTGCTTTGCACATTCTTCCGTGACACTTGGGACACTTTCTTCAGTGTTTAACACTCAATTTCCCCATCTGTAAATGGGGGGTAATTATATTGGCAGTGAAATATTGTAGCAGTGTTATAAAGAGTAAAGAAGTTAATACATGCAGTGTGCTTAGCTCAGTGCCTGGCACAGACACTGTCACTATTACGATTATTATTATTATTATTATTATTTAGATTCCATCCTTCCCACTCACCTGTATTTTGTACAGCCCAACCTCTATGACATTATTTACCACAAAGTCTGCAAATCCTGCATTCCAAGTGTCTATTTCCTCCTTAGACACTCAGTCCAAGTTGTGGCATTCTGTGAATAGGTATACAGTGATGTCTAATTATGGTCCAAATATGCAAGCTGGCTTAGTATTCACTTGCGTTGTCATCCCTATTAAACCACCATAGGGAGTAGCATTACAGAGCACCTATTTGGCACCTACTGAGGGTGGGGGAGTGTCATGTGCATTACCTACCTTATTTTTCTTAATGACCCTCTGAGTCATAATATTGTTAAGCCATCTTGCTGGTGAGAAGCCTGAGGATCAGGGGGATTCAGTCAGTGACGTGCCAGCCTGAGGTCACCCAGGTGGCAAGAACCAGGAATGAGATTCAAGGCCACGTTTTTCCAAACCTCTTGTTTCTTGGTTCCCTCAGGCCGTCTCTCTGTTTTTTAAAATGATGCATCAAACCTAAGCAGTGATAGCAATCTTACAAATATTTAAGTGCCTATTCTCTGACAGGCACTGGTGAGGGGTTCACAAGGATGCGATGTTGTTGCTGCCCTGGAGGAGTGTGGAGGCCACTTGGGGGAGATAAAACATTTAGTAATAGTAGCGGTAGCAGTGCCGCCACTCCTACTGGGCTACTAATAACATTGTCAATACCAACAACCAGAATAGTCGATGCCTACTCAGGGTCAGGCACTTTCCCAAGAGCATTTGCCCATAGAAGCTCATTTTATCCTCCTGTCCTTCTAGGGTAGGTACTGTTTTTAACCACTGGTCTGCAGATAAGGAAACTGAGAGGCAGAGAACTTAAGGTACAGGGAACTTGCACACCTAGCAAGTCAAAGTTTCTGGATTTGACCCAAGACAGACTGGTGATGAGCTGTGTGCCAGGGCTGCCTTGTCACAGCTCCCTCTCCGGTCTGAAAGCCTCATTCTCACAGGGTGTGTCTAAAGATGCTGGCCTTCTAGCAATTCTGGCTTTGCCCAGGTGTTCAGTGAAAGTAATTTCCATATCAGGTTTCTGATCACCATGGTTCTGAGAATGATAGTCAGCTTTTAGGGTCTAATACACCCCAGATACTACGTTAAGTGCTTTATCTACATCAGCTCATTTCATTTCCCACCAACCTCACGGGGTGGAGACTATGATTATCCCCATTTTACGGATGAGGATACGAAGGTTTGGAGGAGGGTAAGAAACGTGCACAAAGTCGCACATTAAGTGGTAGAGCCAGGACTTTAGCACTTTGTCTCCAGAGCCTGAGCTATTACTACTGAGAGGGAAGTTTATGGAATCAGAGTGCCCTGTTGCTTCCTTCCCTCTACCTTAATCACACTCTCCCTCCCTTCCTGTCAAAGAGCTATGAGGTAGAATTTTTCAGAGCTGTGTGGTAGAATTTCCCCCCCCACACACACGTATATATCCCCCCACCCATGAATGTGAGCATTCAGTCGCACTGTTCTGCAGCTTGCCTCCCCGCGCACCTCCCCCCCACCATTTGATGTCAGGGTATGCACATCTCTTTCATCCTTTTAACTTCTATCTAAGATTCCACAGAATAGATTCACCTTAATTCTGCCACTGATGGACATGTGGGTTGTTTCCAATTTTTTTGATATTGAATGCAATGAGCAATGATTTCCTTAACATTCTAATGCAGGTCTTTTATGCACATGCGTGCAATACCTAAAAGTAGAATTACTGACTGGAACAAAATGTGCTTTCAAATTTTCATAGCTGTTGCCAAACTGTCCTCCAAAAAGACTGTATGCTTCCCCAAAGCATATGAGAGGAGCCTCATTACCTTATATCCTTGCCATTAATGGCTATTGTATATCCCCCCTCCCATTTTTGCTAAGTTGATACATGAAAAAAAATCTCTTTATTGTTTTAATTTCTCTGATTACTACTGAGATTAGGAAGCTTTATATTTGTATGCTATTTTTTCTATCTTCTTTGCCCATTTTACATCTCATCTATGTATATGCTCTGCCCATTTTTTGATTGGGTTGAGGGTTTACAGTTTTCATAATATCAATTTTCTGAGTATAGAAGAAATGCATTCTAAATGAAGAACATTGGAAAACATAGACAATAATAAAACAAAAATAGATACCACAAATAATTTCTCTACCCCGAGATAACACTCAGCAAACTTTTGGTGCATTTCCGCCATTCTTTTTTTTTTTTTCTGTGCGCTTCCCACGCTGACTCTTAACAAAGCATGGTGCGTATAGTTCTGGTCCCTACTTGATATCATAAAGGGAATATTTCCCTGTGCTATTAAATATTTTAAACACAATATTTACATTTGCTCAGTATTGACCAATTGCTTTGTCAATATGTATTTAACCAATATGACATTATAATTGCTGGATGTAGAGGTTGCTTCTAGTTTTTCACTATTATAAATAATGCTATAGTGAACATCTCTGTACATAAATCTCTGTCCATATCTCTGATGGTTTCCTTAGGATAGACTTCTTGAAGTGGAATTACTAGATCAAAGGATATAAATTTTTAAATCCATATTGCCAAATTGCTTTCTCAAAATGTTAAATCGACTCACATCCCCACTATCCATCCAAGAGAAATACATTTAAGCGTACACTTTATGATTAAAAGCAAAAACTTTCCAGTTGGGGGGTAGACATGATAATGATGGTGATGGATATTGCTATTGGCTTTATCATCGTGTCTTGCAGTGAGGTTAGATGTAGTTTCTACACCTCTTAGCTATTGTTATTCTATGAGTTGTCTGTCTTGTCCTTTGCCTACTTTCTAGTGGACTTACCCCATTTTTTAGACAAAGAAACTGAGGCTCAGAGTAGTTAATTACACAGCTGGCAATAGGCAAAGTCAGATCCAAACCTCACATATTCCCAGTCCTGAGCTCTTGCACCCCCACTGCTTCTCTATTGCTCTGAAACAAGTCAGCAAACTACCACTCAGCCTATTGACTCTCTTTGAAAATGAAATTATTGGAAATTATTGGAAAATGAAATTAATGCCCATGTCCATTTATTTACCTGTTGCTGCTTCTGGTGTGGGGAGTCTAGGAGTTATGGCAGAGACTACATGGCTCACAACTACAGTATTTACTATCTGGTTTTAAAGAAATAGTTTACAGAAAGTGTTTGCCCCACCCCGCTGATGTAGGACAGCATTGTATGTTCCTAGTAACCACATTTTAAAAAGCAAGGAGAAATAGGCAAAAATAATTTTTAGTATATTTTATTTAGCTCGATAAAACTAATATTTCAACATGTCATCAACATAATGATTTGTGAAATATTTAACATCTTTCGGTATTGTCTCTGGATTCTGTGGTATAGTTTGCATGTAGAATACATCTCAGACTAGCCAAACGTCAGGTCTTCAGTAGCTTCACTTGAGGCATTGCTCATCTGGAACAGAGCAGCTTGAGAACCCCCCTTTTTTCACCCCCGTTTTTTTTATCTGAAATGGGGACGGTGCCAGTAACAGTCACTGCACGAGGTTGATGCAAGAATTGAATGAATTGAATGTGCTCACACCCATGCATGTGATGGGTGATGGTTAGAGGTATGTGCTGGGGGATCCTGGATGACTTGCTTTACATACTGCAGCATGAGTGGGAATTTGATAGGCAGAGAATAGTTGTGCAAAGGATAGTTCAGATGAGCAAACACACACATCACATTTTTGTTTCTTCCTTTTATTGGCTCAGTGTCTCCTAAATAATGTTTGGATTCTAAGAGGGCAAAAGTTATGCCCCCTCAGTCCAGAAGAGACTGTTCCATCAATTCCTTATTAATTCCTCAAATGCCTCATCATTTCCTGTGGGCTGTACCCATGGCCACAGTGGGTATCTGCCTCTGAATTGCCCTGGCTTTTTTATTTGCTCCTTCATTCATCAAATGCTTATTGAATATCTATTGTCATTGGCCTCTGAGGTTGGAGTTCTTATTTTACAAAGGATTTTCTCAGAAGACACATTTGCAACAAAGTTGTTGGAAATTAAAAGCAGTGAAGAGGTATTTAGGCATAGAACCCATGCAGCATCACATTAGGCTTTGAGCTTCTAGGCGAGGAGGGCTAAAAGGGAAATAGATTGGATTGCATCATTTCTGTTCTCTGGAACTCTCTGGAAGAAAAAGTGTGCTGTGTTTGTTTTTTTTTTCCAAGAGAGACAAACTGTTCCCTGGTACTACATTCAAAAGAAGTCGTCACTTGAGGCATTGCTCAGGGGCTGGGGCAGCGTAATGGGTAAAGCCTCCCATTGCAGTTTTACAGCAGATGCAGCCCTGATCTCCATGTGGCTCTTTCTTGTATCTACCCTTAGTAAAAGCCGAGGGCACAGTGTGAAAGCTCAGACTCAATGAAGGCGCTCCTGCAGGGGGCCACGGCAAGGTAGTCCGGGTATGTGCCTCTCTAGGGAGTCAGCTGGACGAAAGGAAAGGGCTTATAAACCCAGTGAGCACATACCCAGCTGTCCATCAAATCCAGGCCATCCCCTTCATTCCTGGGCCACCATCCTAGAATGGGACCTGTCACTTCCTGTTCCCTCCCAGGTCCGCCTCCAGACTCTCCCCCACCCAGTGAGCTGTGATCTTTCCAGCACTCAGACCCCGTCACTACCCCCATGCTTTGCAGGCTTAAAATCCATCAGTGATCTCAGGGTGAAATTTGGGGTGAGTCTGTTTGCTCTCAGCTCAGCATTTTTAGTTATTGTCTGAATTTTTTATAACAGGTATAGCTCATGCTTGCAAAAACAACAGGGAGATTTTACTTCAGAAAAGACAATCTGGGTCAAGATGTCCTCATGTGCCAAGATTCGAATAGTGGTTAATTCTGGGTGGTGAGACTGGGCTTGATTGTTTCCTTTTTTCTCTACACTTAAGTCTATTTTTAAAGTTAAAAATGATCATTTCACGCACCCTTTGTTGCTTTCATGTCGTCTGGCATGCAGGCACTCACTTCTCAGAGCTCTAACAGCTTCCTTTGCGTAGGACTATACTTATTAGGTACCCACTGTCTGCCATGCACGGTGCTAGGCACTCTTGAAAATATAATATTACTGCACTTAAATCATGCATTGGCCTTGAAAACTGACCATTGATCTTTGGCTTTCAGAGGGAGAAGCGGGTGCTAGGGGTTAAAATAGGGGTGTGGGGGAGAACATAGTGGAGGACTATGGGTGCTTCGGTGGAGGGAGGGCCACAGTGACTCTGCTAGGGGAGGAATCCTAGTCAAAACACTAGCAAGGATGTAAAATAATAGTACTTCAATATGAATAAATTAATTAATTAGAATGAAGAAATCGTGTGTTGGGCCCACGATGAGCCTAAGAAACTGAAGTCTAGAGGTTAAGAAATGTGTGTGTCCACAGGCCTGGAGGGATAGTCGTGCTTAATACCTGGGCAGGGTGAGGCCAGAGGCTGAGTCTTCCTCTACACCGCAGCCCCCTACTTAGCACAATGAGTCTTTTATTTCCTTACCTCAGTGTAGCACTTGGTATATTCTGGGTGGCCAACAAAGGTTTATTGCTGAGTAAAGGTACTTCCTAAATCTTGCTCCTGTGGTGAGATAGTTTTGAAAATTTTTTTTAAGATTTATTTATTTATGCCTACAAGCTGGGGTGTAGGCCAGAGGTGTGGGGTGGTGAGATGGTTCACCAGAGACAGAGTGGGGAGTGGAACAGGCAAATCAACTGAAGTGCACTGCTGAGGGGAGCAGCGGGCGAGGCAGGAGAGGTCTGCTGTGCCATGTGGGAAGCTCCCTGGCCAGGTATTGAACTGGTGCTGCCATGGCTGTGGATAGCTTCATAGGGCTGCGCTTAACCCATTGCGCCACCAGGGAGGCCCCAGTTTTGAAATCTTTACTGATTTTTTTTCTCCCCACATAACTTCTCCCTCTATCCCTCAGTACCTTCACCTCAGTGGAAGGATTGAAAGGATGTGGCAGGGTAGAAATCATGAAGGCTTTTGGGTTTTGGCCTTCAAAGCCTCAGGCCCTTGGGGAAATGGAGAATGTTTCCTGGGTGAGCATTTAGGCTTTGCTGGACCTTGGAGGATGAGGCCTGAATCCAGGTAGACCCCTGAAGCCAAGCGGGTGTGGCTGAAGGGTGGGGCCATGCAGCTGGCATCAGTAATTTTATGGAGAATCTCATGTTCAGATTAGAGGAGCAGAATCTCTAATATGCTTTCCATCAGAGCACAGAACCAAAGGTGTTATGTAGGCAAGAAAGGGGGTGCTGGGGAAAGAAGGTAAACCCATACCCTTCGACCTCCCCTGGCATAAGTAAGGCCCCTGCAACTTAGAAATAAGCGTAGGGAAAGGGCAAGAGTTGGAGAAAATCTGGAAATGCCTGAGACTGACTTTTTTCCCATTACCAGTAGAATAAGGTCTCCGAATGAAAATTAAACTGTGTTCAAAAAATAAAATTTAATCTTACATTTCTGTCTTTTGATGGAGATTTCTACCCACTGACCTCAGATAGGCATTTGCTCTAGGCTGAAGAAATACATTCCAAGGCTGCACTCTCTTCTGAGCATGCAGAGGAGGCTGGGTTTTCAAATCACCCACCATGGGAGGGAGGTCCTCAGGCTTTGAAACCCAGAAGAAACTATTCCAAGAGAAACATTAAGTGTTATTTCCACCTGGAAAGTCTTGACACCGTGGGTGCAGGGGGCTGGAAGGGCCCCCTTGTAGACAAACCCAGGGTCTTTAGGTACTCACCGTGCTCATCCACAGGAACTTGATTTAGACCCACAATTCCACACCATTGACCATGATAAGAATGATCTTGGCCTGAAAAACTTTCAGAGCACATATGACTGGTTGCCCCTGTCTGCATCATTAGTGCCCCAGTGGACTGTCTCCTTCTGAGCAGCACTGCTCCCTGGGGGACCTTCAAGATGAGTGAGCCATGAAATGCCCCCCTCCCCAGCATAAAAAGAGCAGGGGTCTGCTGAATGAAGTTACTTACCAGTGACCCTTTATGTTTGCTCCTCTACCTGTCAAGGACAATGAATTTGGTTTTGCCATGGTTGATGCTGTCAGAGGCTGGGCTGCGGGGGAAGGAGAGGTGATACTGCCATGTGAGAATGGCATTGGTTGGAAGGTCTGGTTCAAGGTTCACCTCTGTTCTTTCTAGCTGGAACCAGGCAACCCATTCCCCCTTTTGTACTTGGGTGCCCTCATCTGTTAGGAATGCCTACTTTCCAGGGTTGTGGGATGGGTGCCTGAGGTGCTCACCAAAGGACCTCTTATCCTATCTCACCAGCAGCAGCCTCATCCATTCTTAGCTGCAACCCCATGTCATCCATGGAGATCCCATTATCCCATGAAAATGATGCGATTCAATGCAATTAGGATAAGGTGGAACTTGGGGGGTGATCACCAGTGGTTTTGCTGCAGCTGGAAAGCAAGTGGCCTCTTTACTTCCAGGAAGTCCTGGGTGTCCCCTAGCCTAGCCAGTCCCGAGGCTGCTGCTGGGCCTCGTGGTTGAACCTATACCTCGTGTAAGTCAGATCTCCCATATGTCAGGCAAACTTTTATGTTCTTCCTTTAGGGCAAGGAGAGGTTGGTGTTAGTTGTTGGGCCATTCAGAATGCCTTAGTTCTGAACCTGGAATAATTCTTGATCGAGTTGCAATTTTCACAGTGAAAAAGTCACTGTGGTGACTACCTTTCCTGTATATTATCTCTTTCAATTCTCAGGACACTCTGGTGACACCGTGAGGAAGGTAGTGTTTTGGCTTTTAAATATCTCTGTTCTGTCCTCGTCTCTCCATCATCTCTGCATCTTCCTCCTCCAAACTACTGTCTATTCTTTTTATTACATAATTTTGAGCTATAACATATATAGAGTATGCAAACCTTAAATATACAGTTTGATAAATTTTTATGCTGGCATAATTCTTATCAAATCAATATATAGAATGTTTCAAGCTTTACAACAGATTCCATCCTCTTCTGCCTCTGTCATCACCCCTTCCAAGGGTAATAATTATTCAGATCACTGTCCTTATAGAATTATTTTGCCGTATTTTGGACTACCTGTAAATAGAAACATACCGTATATACTTCTTCTCTTGTGAGATGCATCTATGTGAGGTATATCTGTAGACTGTTCTTTTTTATTGTTGTATAATGTTTCATCTCATGGATATACTGCAATGCATTTGCCCATTCTGTAGTTGTTGGCCATTTGGGTCATTTCTAGCTTTTGGCTGTTACAAATACAATTCATATCTTTTGTTGGGCCCATAGTGGGTCATATTTAACTTTAATAGACTCTACCAAATATTTTTTCAAGCTTTAGTGTCTCTTTTTATTTATTTATTTTTAAAATATATATTTATTATTATTTGTATCTTTTACATTGTGGTGTATTCCATGTAGCATGTAGTAGAATGGTCTTTGAACTTCATGTTTCTCTGATGACTAATGTGATGTTGAAGAATCTTTCATTTGTTTATTGCAAGCCACTGTTAACATTCTTGCAGATGACTGGGAAGGAATCTCAGCCCACCTTCCTGTTTCTGCACTGGGCCCTTCCAATCTCTTCTGCCCAAGACATCTGCAGACAGTGATGGTCCTAACATGTAAATTGGATCATGTTACTTTCCTGCTTAAATCCCACTTGCAGTGTTTCTCCTGTTCTTTGTACCAAGGGCCAATCGTTGACCTGTTCCCATCTACCCAGGCCCCCTGTCCATTTCTCCAGCTACACCTAAGACCATTCCCTCCTTTGCACTCCAACCACTCTGGCCTCCTTTGGGCATTTGGGTTATTTCCAGTTTTGGACTATACATAAAAGCTCATGTCTTTCTCCTTCCCAGCATTCATTGTATTCTGTAATTACATATTTATGTGACAATTTGATTGATGTCTGCCTGTGCTACTACACTGTGAACTTCACGGGAGCAAGCCTTATACTTCTCTTGCTCATTACTAAATCTTCAGTGTCTAATGTAGTTACATAGTTAAGTTCTCAAAAGATGTTCGTTGAATGAATAAATATGCCCTCAGTTTACAATAAAGAAGCTGAGATTCTGGGAGGAAACTACCCTCAGTTTGCAGGACTGGGGCCAGAGGTCAGCTTTGCTGAGGACTCCATGCTGTTTCCACGGCTTTACTCCATGCCTCTAAGGAGACAGCACACTTTCTCACAGTTGTAGTGTAAGGATTACTATGTTAGGATTTTTGTTCCTGTTGCTGTTACCAGCTCTGCACTAGAACATCAGCTCCTGAAGGACAGTGGTGGGGTCTGTTTTGTTCACTGCTGGATCCCCAGCACCCAGTGCCGTGCCTGGAATAATGTGGTTGGGCTGCAGTTAACTACTGGTCAAATAGAAACATTGTTGGGAAATACCAGTATAAAGAAAAATGTCAGGTCCGCTAAAAGCAGATGCTGTGGGACTGTCCACATGTTTTCATTTTGCAGGGATTTTATGGGACTGATTATTGCTCAAATTGGGAAGCTGGTGGCTGGTACCTGGAAATCTGTCACAGGCTAAATGGCCTTCACTCAAACCTCAATAATCTAAAACTTCCTCTGGTTGCACCTAAGCAAATCGTCTTTCATTTGCCCTCGTGGGGAAAAAAGTTAGCTTGAACCACGAAGGACAGAAACAAGAGGACACTCCAAAGGCCACAGGCACCTCCCAAAGAGAATTAGGACTTTGCTCATTGTTGGCAAGCAAATTGACGCCGCTTGTTGCAAATGGATCTTATTTGCTCACTATCAAGTCTTATCTGCTCATCCAAGCAGGTCTTGCTGCCGTGCTGCTTGGCAGCAGATGGGTTCCAGGGATGGCAGCTCCCTGGAAGTAATAAAGTGGCGTTTCTCTTCCAATTGTCTCTCATTGAGGTCTCTTGGTAATTCAGATTGATTGTCCTGTAGCCCAACACAGGGACTGACTGAGTGATGTTTGTCTGGGCAAGGATTTTTATCGGCTTCAGGAACCGAATGGTACGAGTACAAGGTTGGTCGCAGCTGCTCAGGGACACTGTCCTTTCAAGCTGGGGGTCAAGGCCTGAAGGGAGGAGGCACTTTTAGGTCTGGAACCAGGCTTCTATACTTCTGCTCTTTCTCAGAAGCTGTAACCTTCGCCTCTGCCGTGACCAGGATACCTCAGAATTCCTGGTGGCTTTAGGCTTTGCAGTGGGAATAGCTTGTCCATCCTCTAGCACCATCGATCGGGAGCCCCAAGGTGCTTCCCGGGGTGTAGTCCCTGCATCCTCCCTTGGCCTAAGCTCTGGGTACCTGCCTCTGCCCCACACAGAGAAGGTAGATGAGGGGGAGGGAGCACCAATAGCTCCTTAGTCCTGAGTTGCTTGTCAATTTAATTTTTAAGAACAGAGAGAGGCAGGGATTCTGGGGTGCTGAAGGAGAAGACAGGGTCTGGCAGGGCACTGCACACCCCCTCATACCAATGGCTAAGCCACCAGCCAGCACCTCTGCTCAGCTCAGAGCCCCCGGCAAGTTGTATGTTAGAAGGGCCAGGCCCCAGCTCCCAGAAATGAGGTCAGTCTTGTGCCCTCCCACCTCTTTCTTTAGATTTCTGTGAATTTTCAGTTCTCCTCCTGGCCCTGTTGCCTCTCCCCAACCTTCCACAGCCCCATCCCTTCAGACCCATCTACCCCTCAACCCCATCCAACTGCCAATTGAAAAGGCCTGAAAATAATGTGAAATAATATAGTTTATCATCCAGAGGCTGCTGACAGGCAGTGCGGCCACCTCTGAACACAGGCGGGGAGGCAGGGAGGGCTAGGAAATTATAGGCTGCACAAAGGAGAAAAAGTTAAAGTGAGAGCTCCATAAAAGAAAGTGGAACTATTATGCTGCAAAATGCCAACTCATTACAAAGCGGCCAAATAAGAGAGAAATACGGCGCTGCCTGTAATAGCGGTTTACAGGGGAACATTGTACAGCAACAGAAGAGACGCTGCTATAATTTGCTCTAACAACTCCAATTATCCCTTTTATTGATTTGGCAACACATTTAATAGGAGTAGCCACACCTCTTCTGTTACAAATCATTAAAGGTGTTGAACGGTGTAATTTTAAAATTGTCCTCCTACGGTTGTCAGAATGACAGCATAATTCCCCCTGATTTCGGCTATGTAAACACCGAGGCACGGTCATTTCCCCCTTACAAGGCCAGAGATGTTGTCAGCCCGGGGTTTTTGTGCAGAAACATCCATTTAATACGTATCTTTTTTCCCCAGCCGGCTCTCCTAATTGCAGTGAGGTTGGGTTTAGTTATTTCTTTTTTTCCCTTTCTCTCTCACTCGTTTCCTCTTTTCTTCCAACTAGGAGGTGCGTGTGTGAGGGGGCTAGCTCAGGGAGGGAAATAAACAGGCTGTAGGGCCTTCTCTTTCTTCCTTAGCAGCCTTAATTGCTACTTAAATCCAGGCCCTGCACTTAACATCCAGGGGGCAGGCCCAGCGCTCTGAGCACAGCCTGGGGAAGCCGCCTGCGGGCCCCTACTCACGGCCCCCACTCCTGCATTCTCCGCTGCTAGGCTGGGCCGGCTGCAGGACAGCGCTGGCCCTGCAGCATGGGGTCCGGATCTGGTCAGGGTCACGGTCAGGGGCTGGGGGGAGGGGCCTTGAGTCTGCAGATCTCTGTGCCTTGGAGCAGGTTGTGCGGGAATTGAAGCCGTGACAGGGCTGAGGGCTGCCCAATGGTGATGTGGGTTGGAAGAGGCCGTGCTGGGGGAGGCAGCGAGGTGGAGAGGTGAGGATGGGGTAGCCTGTGTGCAGGGAGGGTGAGCCCTGTTTGGGTCACAGATCACAGTGCTCAGCCAGGTGAGGAGGCCCTCAACAGACATTTGCTGATGGTTTGGAAACATGGTAAGGGGGATCTGAGGAAAGTAGGGGACAGAGGGGATGGGGTCAGACTAGCTGACTCGTGTCTGAGGTGGGCTGTAGGGCTTGGGAGCGGTTGTGTGGGCTGGCTGGGCCAGCTCACGTGCACCTTCGCTGCCCAGGACCCCATCCAGGTCACAGCCAATCCCTGTATGTGGGCACTGGGCAAGAGCCAGTCTCTGTGCCAGTCCCTCAGCCGCCTCCCCCGACTCCCCAAGTTCCTGTTAGGAACCAGCAGCCAGGACCTAGGGGGACGACTCCTTTCCAAGCCCACTTGTGCAGATTTTGGAACTCTGGCAGATACCCCCGCCGGGCTCTTCCTCTGTATGTTGGAGCTGGACCTAGCCCGTCTCTGAGGGCACCTTACTTTAGGTGCCTTTGTGGGCCAGGCGCCTGAGCAGGCGTCAGAGTGAAACAGGGACCCGGAAACACCTGCTGTGTGGCCTCTGAGCTCCCTAACTGGACCGGTGCAGTTGGACCAAAGATGCAGTAGGAGGGACTTTAGTTAGACCCAAGGAATCTTAGCTCTGAGGACTTCATGGCTCCGGGTTAGGTGACTGGGGACTCTCTTAAAGTTAAGAGAGAGCTTTACTGAGCCAGCAGAAGGGCTCTTGGTTTGGGGCAGAGGGTGCTGATGCAAACACAGTCATCACAGAGAGGCTGTAGGAGCTGGGCCCTTGGCCTTGCTCCCAGGTCTGTAGGAGTTGGGGTGGGAAGCAGGCCCAGGCGTCGCCATCTCCCCATTATCTGTCATCTGTCTGCAGACCCTGTTTGTTTTCATCAAGGTCCAGTTCTTCCCCCGCAAAGGGACATACCTCCAAGCCCCTCTCCCACATCCTCACAGAAGAGGGTCTGTTGGGCACGGGTCCTGGAAAGCGACTGTCTTCTGAATTCCTGCACAGCAGAAGCGTCTTTGTGCGTACATGCGCACCTGTGCCTTTCTAAGCAGTGTGTGTGTGTGTGTGTGTTGTGTGTGTGTGTGTGTGTGTGTGTGTGTGTGTGGTGGGTATGTAGGGCTTGGTGTGGTTGTACCCTTCTGCCTTCCTTTTCCCCAGCACCTCTTTTTGTGCTTCTCTGGGTCTTTTTTTTTTTTTAATCTCTGTGGTTTTGCTCACTGTATTGTAATTGCTGTCTCCATGCTTTCGCTCTCCCACCAGACCACATGCTCTGTGAGGGCAGAGACTATTTTTCATTTCCCTGCACATAGTAGGTGTCTAGTACATTTCTGGGAATAAAAGACTAGAACTCTGACTGCCCAGAATCCTTTTGTGTCTGCCTGCACCTTACTAGCACTCCGTGACTCTCTGAAGCCAGTTTTGTGACTGTGTATATAGTGGGTACAGGCTTGTTTCTTGGGGTATTTCCCCCTTCCTGGTCTATTTCTGTCTCCAGGTCTGCTGGTCTGCCTGAGGGTCTCTCTGCATGTAACCCCACTTCTCTCCCCATGCCCATGAGTTTCCAGTGAGCATAATGGATGCGGTGTGCAAAGCAGGCATCCTCCCTGAGCACTTACGGGGGACTGGACACCCAAGTCTTCCCCTCTCATGACGTGGGTGAACTTCTCTCAGACTCTTCATCAAAAGAGGCTGTGAGCACCTAAAATCGGTCACCTCCTTCTTGTTCTTAGAGCAGGGTGAACAGTGGTCCTCTCCATCTCTTCTCTCACCGTGACCCCAATCACAGCACCTGCCCTTCTCTAATTGGCTGATGTCGGTGGCAGGGGGAGAGAAGGCTGATGTCCAAGGAGGAAATCCCATTAGGGGAGCCAGAGCCAAGTTATTAGTGGTTAGGACATAATTGGAGTTAGTGAATAATCTCATTCAATTCATCACCTATTTATGGCCCACCCAGCTGTGTGACCTTGGGTGAGGTGCTTCACCTCTCTGATGAAATAAGACCTCAAGTTTGCCAAAGACCTCTGGATTTCCGGCAATCCGAGTCCCTGAAATTGAAAGGAATCTCTCTCCACTGAATTCTGACAATTTGCTTCTGTCCCTCTCCTAGGAGGTGGTCATACCTTACCTCTGAATTGTTTGCACAATTGCCCCGCTAAACTGCACTCCTTGAGGGCATGGTCTTATTTATCTCCCACAGTTAAGTGCCTTGCACACAGTGGGTGGTTTATCAGCTTTCTGATTGGATGACTGAATGATTGGCTGGCAGGCACTGTGATTAGTAACAAAGAAACAGAATTCCAATAGTCTTCACTGAAGCAGCAGACAATTGTTTTGGGGTAGAGTGGGGGGAGCTGGGGATAACCCTGCCCCTTTGCTTGGTGAACTTGAGTTCCTTAGCCTCTTTGTGCCTGTATTTCCTCATTAATAATATGCAAGTAATAACGGCTACCACACAGGGGTTTTGTGAGGATTAAATGTGATCATATGTATAGTTCAATCTCTAATGCAGCACTGGGCATGTAGAACAGCCTTACTTACGTGCATTCTGCTCTATTCCTAAGTAGAGAAGGGGCATTCAACCCTACAGATATCAAGAGCAGAGAGATCAATGTTGTGTGGGGTTTTGGACTTGAGTCTGGGGAGCACGGAATCTACATTGGTGGGTTAGTATTGCTTTCCTGTGCCCTGTGGGCTTGTTGGCTTCTTTATATCCCCCCACCCGGCTCCAATAAACACAGAGATAGAGAGCAGGGCCTCGGTAAGCATCTGTTGAATTAATGAATACAACAAAACCTATTTATTTGTGACTCAGATAGCAGAACCTGAACTAGGTTCCTTTCCTGAATCACCTGGGATCTTTAAGAAGTCCATTTTCCTATCCCCAAGTCCAAAATCCACCCCCCTTCCCAAATACTGATACTGAATTTCTAGGCTTGGGCTCAGATTATAATATTTTTTAAAACTGCCCAAGTGTTTCTGCTATGTGGACAATTTGGGAAACCCTGACTTAGGATATGACCAAGATTATATAGATGTAATGTACATTTGAAAATAACTGTCATTTGGTTTTAAGATAGAAACATTGAACATTATGATCTGAACATTGTTTATAAAAACCTGTGTTCATATCCTGTCTTCCACTCCCCCTTGTCTCCTAATACTCTGGGGGTCATTTTCAGGGTAACATTAGAATCAGGTCAAGGGAGACTGAAGAGTCAAGTGAGCTCAGACTTTGCGACCTGAGCTTAGTCCAGGGCACAGTCTTGAAGGGACAGAAGGGGACAGCGAGCAGGAGGGCGTCACCTCAAAGCTCTGAACCCTGGAGAAGGTTAGTAGCCCTTTCCTTGGCCAGGATCCCACCAGCTGGAGTCTCCAAACACCTTCTCTGGAACAACCTGTTCCCCAGTCTGGGAGGGGACACAGGAACTGAAGAAAGCCGTTTTATCCCCCACATCATGGCTCCGCCCAGCCGCGGTTTTCCGAGGAATAAAAGGCAGAGGTGGGGTGAGTAAAAATTAAATAAATAAATGAAAGCTGCTCTCTGGAGCTTTGGGATACCTGTGCCTTCAGCATCCTTGGTTTATTGTCATTCCAAGGCATGGCTGCTTCTACTGAGATATGACCAACACAAGTTAGGTCCCTACCATATGCTAACCCCACCCTGTGTGGTAGAGGTCATTATTTCCATTTTACTGATGGGGACCGAGGCCCAGAGAGACTCACCCCTAGAGTTTCCACAGCCAACAGGGGTAGAGATGGGAGGTGAACCCAGATTCCCTGACCCCATGGCCCATGCTCTTCCCCCAGGCCTCCCCGAGCCAAGGAGTTAGGGGGTTCGTTCTGTGTGGCTGAACTCTGGCCAGGATGCAGCTGGTGGAGTCCTGGGCTCTGCTTCTGTTACCGCCGCGAAAGGGATCCAGCTCCCTGGACCACACACATTCTTCTTCTTTGGGGTCCTTATCCTCCTTTCATGCTGTTCCTACCCAGTCCTTCTCCTGAGTGGCTCCTCTTCTTTGGGTACCTGGTACCCAAAGAAATTCCCTTCCCCACACTCTCCCACTGCTCCCTTCTGCTTGTCTCCACCCCTTCATTCATCTCTTCACCTTCCAGACCCCGCAGCAAGCATTCAGCTAGCTTGACCAGGCGCTGCGCTGGGCTTCCGTGTCCAGGGGTGAGGAAGACCTGACTCTGGCCTTTTGTAGGAGCTTTCAAGCCAGAGTGGGCAGTAAATTCAATGCTGATGCCCTGGGGTTACCACTCTGCAGGGGATGCCAGGCCAGAGGAGGAGGAGCCGGCTTCTAATTTGACCCTATGAAAATTGGGACTTTCATGTTGTGCTGGAGTGGGGGGGTACAGTGAGTATTTGCGGGGCACCAGCCATTTGGATTGCCCTGAAGATGGCCAGCTGGTCAGTCACATGAACCACTTATTTTTGTGGGTAGAAATAGTGCCCCCCTTCCTGTCCCTAGTACCCCTCAAAAGGCTTCTATATTTATCCTGGCTTATTTTCAGATTCCTCAAAAATGATCTTTCCTGTCAGAAGGGCTGCTCCTCCTTCCAGACTGTTCTTTCCTAGAGTTGGGCCCCACCAGGCTCCCCAGTGCGAGTGGTGTTGAGTGTGAAAGCCAGTAGAAGAGAGGAAGAAGGAGCCTGCCCTCTCTGCCCCTCTCAGCACTCTCCCTCGTTGGCCTTAGGTGCTGGGCAGCTGACGCCCCAGCCGTGCCCTGTGCGGGAAACACGGGCAGCCCCTGCCCTCAAGGAGCTTGCAGCCTGGGAGAAGGCTGCTCTTCTCACCAGTCTAGAAGGAGCCTGTAGAAAGAAAGGAGTAAGCAAAGGACTTGACAATGGGAAGACCAAGGGAAGAAGCATGGGGCCAACAGCTGCCACTCTCCAGGAACCAGGGACCAGGGAGGGTTGGCAAGAGCAAGACTCCCCCTGCCCCACCCCTGGCTGAGTTTCCACACCAGGGCTAGGCTGTGTCCCCACTGGGGGCAGCACAGGGTGTGTGTGTGTGTGTGTGT